>OVAN01002352.1:0-33974 GCA_900406275.1 Anastatica hierochuntica | reverse complement strand
AGGTTCACTAATGCAAGAGCAAAACAGATACAGGTTCATCACTATTCCTGATCCCACCAGAAATACATTAAAATATTTCTATGAACCCCAAGAGAGAGTTCACTAATGCGAATGCTCTTAGTAATTTAGCCAAGATTCCATATTTACTTAGNCGAATGCTCTTAGTAATTTAGCCAAGATTCCATATTTACTTAGAAATATATATATATATATATATATATATATATATATGTGTGTGTGTGTGTTTAATCATTTTACCTTCACAGTTCATGTTCAGCCGAAAAAGACCATTTGTGTGTTGAAGAAAAATCAATAAAATGTGGAAACAGATTTTGTTCGGATCTTTAAATTGTGTTTCAACACTTAAGCTAAAAAAATCAGTTTTTATAGTTAACAATTTTCGAAACTGGATCTCTGTTGCGAAAAAATCAATCTAAAGCGAAGTTAAAATCATAGAGAAAAAACGAATTGAAACAAATACCTTTTAGAGTTTTCTTGTTAATAGTGTGAATAATAACTACAATGTCTTAAATCATGTATTTATAACCTAAAATTTCTTACTTTTTAAACCGTCTAGATTTTGAACTTTAGGCTCATCAACGGTTTTTTTATTAAACGTTACGTCTGAGCTAACTGAATATTGAAGTTTAGTGGTGCATAAAAGATTTAAGTCACATTCAAATAACAATCTTATTATTTTCAGGACATAATCTTTAATATTGAAAACTTCTTCATAAACTAGGATATAACTCACTTTTGTTTTCTTCTTATGTTCGAGGTTTAGTGCAATTACATATCAACCAACGGGAGAAGAAGCAAGGAAAGAGATTATTAAGTTTTTCCATTTGCAAACTTCGATACTTTATTTGTTTCTTGTATCATACCCCTTTTAAACAAGAATATTACTGCATGCTAGATTCATTGAGTATTACAGTTTTTGCGTGATTGTTAAGTAAAATATAATTCAAAAGCAACATTTTCAAGAAAAACAACCGTATCATGTATCTCTTGAACAATAGCTCAAAGTATTTTTTGTATTTCGTGTTTTTATTATTACCCGATAAACTAAGTGAATACATTTTAACAAAAAAAAAACAAGTGAGTACAACGTTGAAGATCTAAGGCGGCTACTTAACCGTTATAGAAACCAATCAAATATTACATACAATAGACAACTTTCTAACTGTTATAGGAACCTGTTAGATATCTCAGACACCAACCCAAAAGAATGAGTCATAATAGAACTACTAGAGGCATTAAACAATAGCTGAAAGTTCTTTAAAAGCAATGAAACGTAGGAAGTCAAAAGAGCAACATATAAATAGTACTACATAACACAAACATTTATAGACTTCATGTATGAGCTTACACAAATGATCTTTAGGGTTTTATGAGCTCTTCTTGTTTCATCTCAGCCTTAATGGCTAAAGCCAAGTGATCATAAGCTTGAGACCAAGCTCCTTCCATTTCTTCATTGTACTTCTCACCTAAACCTTCTTTCAAAGTCCTTAACAAAGCCTCTTTCACCACCTAAGTCATTCATTCATTCACATCCACAATTATATAGTTTTTTTCTTAGAAATCAATTTGAAAATATTAGTAATAATTTTATTAAAAAAGTGACCTCAAAGTGAGGATCAAGAACACCACTTTTGAGATGAACAGAGCCTAAGTATTGGAGGGTTGTGTCAGCCACTACCACCTTTCCTTTCTCCCTTAGTTGTATTGCTGTTTCACATGTCTACACCCCAAAAACAAAATTAAAAAAGTTTAGTATTTTATTTATAGGAAGTAATATATAGCTTAAAAACTAGGGGTATTATAATGAGTATACAAAAAAAAACTATTAAGTTTATATTCTCCAAAAAAGATCAAATTACACATTTTACCCCTCAAATCTTTTTGTTTGTTCATACAAGGAGGGCATTTTTATAAAATATTCCCAATATTATATATAGTTTACTCCCAAAAACTTAAATAATGTATTTTTATGGTTATTAAACAAATTAGCCCTAAAAACTAAATCGTTTGTTAATCTATATTATTTTAATGGATAATTATACTCAATAACCAACAAAAATAATTATTTAGTTTTTAATTCTCCCATAAAAAAACTACACCCACTACTCTCAAATTTTTTTCTTTTTTTTTGTTTGTTTACAAGATAGAACACTTTTATAAAATCTCATACATTTTTGATCCACCATAAAAACTAAATAATGTTTTTTGCAAATCCAGAAAGCCATCAGAATCACTTGGATTCTTCCACTTAGGCTAATATGTTGACAGAAAATTGTGTGTTCGTTTTAAGTGGATTTTCCTAGTAAACCAATAAACATATATTTAATTATTATGTAATATGATTTTCTTTTACGAAGTAAAAGACAAAACCAACTAGCCAAGTCCAAACAAGAGAGACCATTGTTATGCACATGGCTACACGAATAAAAGAAGGAAAAGTAGATTCATATTTTTCTATAATATAGCCATATATGAGTCAAGAAAGATTCTTAGCTCTAATAATAAATTAATTAACAATTTTAATTTTAATCTAAGAAGTGTAGATTATGATATACAATTGTGAATATATCATAAAAGAAAATTTAAAAAGTAAGTAAATTGTAGATACCATCTTGAAGACTTTAACAGCATGAGCTTTGAGTTTAGGATTATTGTGAGGGACTTCATGTGAGTCTCTTAGGAAAGAGAACAAGCCCTTTGCTGCTGGTGCTATCTCCAATATTCTATCATCATAAAATTGTTCATTAGGTCACATATATCAACAACATATGTAGAGCTCACATGTTTTATATGTTATATATATGCTTGTATAAGTATATGTATGAATATATGATTACTGTGAAAAGAAGTGGATGCTATATTTGGGGATGTCCTTCTTCAATATCTCCCAAGACTCCTTCACCAAAGCTTCTTGCTTCTCTGTAAACCCAATCTCTCCCATCTCTCTCCCTCTCTCAATTTAAGACACAAATATTTTTATGTTTATGTGTTTGTGCATCAACATATATAATGTTTGTGTGTGTGTGTGTGTGTGAGAGAGAGAGAGAGAGAGAGAGATTGAGTTTTTGTCAACGTTTAAAACTGTGAGTCAATGGTCCTCTAGTGTGTGTTTGTGAGTTCACTCAATTATTTCTTGATTAAAAATGTTAATTTTGTAGTAAAATATCCTACTCTATTAACAATTATGGTTTTTTTTTTTGCCAAACTTTCAAGTGCATAATCTTCAATATAAATGATTTTTCATGGGCCACATGGCCCTTACCCAATCAAAAAATATGAGAGGCCCAATCCACACATGGAATTTCACCAAATTAGTTTATCACTAATTAACAAACCAATCAAAAATGAAAACTGCTTTTTTTTTATAAAGAAAATGGTTAAACCCAGGTCTATTAAAGAACCAGATCTAATCCTGGATGGGAGGTGCAACCCGCAGATGGACTTTCTCCTAGGTATTCAAATGGACCGTAAGCAATGGATCTATATTTGCATGGTCACATGTGGAGCTAATAATTTCACACTAGAGGATAATTAATCCCTGACCTTGACCAACATGGTAACTCCTCGACTTGTGGAAATCACAATGAAAATTGATTTTACACGGTAAGACTTTCAATTATGAGAACCAAGTTATATAGTCAAACACAAAGTGCAATTCATAGTTTTTTCCATTAAAATGGTTTAAACTAAGCATGCACCGTTGAACTAAAACAAAACTGAAGTTAACTTCGATTTATTCTCGAAAGATTATCTTTTTCTTTAATATTGATCGGATCGAAAGTTATAATATCATTCATATTTTATATGGAGTCGGTACTTGCAACATCTGTGATTATGATGATTTACTTTACAAATAACAATTCTATAATACAACTCTCCTCGTAACACTCATATCTACAGTAGACGCTTTTACCTTTACATCTTCGATGAAAAAAACTCTCTCGATAAAATACAAAAACGATTCTGCTTATAGCATTCTAAAATTTCGTGTAGTCTTGCATCCAATAATTTGCAAAACAAAATGCATTTTTTGGAAATCAAACTCCATATTTTGTGTGAAATATTTTATTCATTTGATTACTAAACTTAGGCGCTTCCACTATTCTTCAAAGATTATCTAAAGACAAATAAAAGAATACATAAGTCAAGTAATGTAGCTGCTCATACAAAGTAACATAATTGACACTATACAATATGTTTTTCTTTTGTATTGTAAAAGAAATAACCTATGGTTTAAAAACATACTCAATGGATAATATAATAACTCAAATCATGAAGAAGAAGTAAAAAGGAGAAGCGTAAGTTCTAAGACAAAATTTAGTTGTTGGATGCGTAAACATGAATGGCTCCTCCATTGTCGCAGGACCATATCATTACTTTATATTTAATTTCCATTCAATTTTATTGGTCTAATGAGTAACTCCCATTTTTGGTCGCAGGTCCATATAATTACTCTCTCTATTTAATTTTGTTGGTCTCTTGAGTTAATCTTCTTCTTTCTATCCGCCAATAAAACGAAATTTTAAATTTTTTCCTTCTTAAAAAATAAAACTATTGAAAGAGACAACATATATATACGCTACAGATTCTTAATTTTGATGGATAAAATAGTTGAAGACTTTAAGTTATTACTAGATTTTATAGTGTCACAAATACTATATCGTAAGAGAAAAGTAATCAAAATTAATTCATTTTAATTACTTCCCTTAAATATTTTTTTCCGAATCCAAAGGAGCCTATTTGGAATGAAGATCAAAGTTTTAAAAGTTTCTATACCAGGTATGAAGATCGAATCTCTGATAATGCAATTTCTTGCAGATATCATGTGTAAGTTTCAGAAAACTTTAGAGTGCTGCATGCAGAGTCGTTCGTTGGTCTCATGTGTTGCGGATCAAGGATGTCGTACATGCAGAACCGTCAACCGTGGATCTAGGTGTTACGAAGAAAGCTGCATCGTGGAGGCATTTGTGAAGCTATTCATCTTAATCGTATGTGTTGCAGATAGCGTCTGATTGCTCATCGTTTGTAATATAATTAAGATTAAAAAATATAAATGATGTTGTAACTTTCGGTTCGATCAATATCAAAAAAAGAGAGTTGATTTACTGTCACCGTAATCATCACACAATTTTCATGTTATGTTTTGTTTTCACTCGCACGATTTCGAAAAATCACTTTCCCAAATGTTATCTATCCTAGTATTATTCAAATACATATATGTTTATCTTTGAAGTTCTCTCGTACCAATGATTGAAAAGATAAATATACTTTGATGATAAAATTAGCTAATTTATTTTTTTTTAAAATTTCTCACATACTACTAAATCTCTAGAAACCTACTTACCACATATTTGTTATAGGTTGAGTGTGTTGATTTCTTTAGGATATCGTAAACAAGTAAAGTATGAGTATCAACTTCGAACTTTTAAATCTTATGATTTTTTTCCTTATTGTAGAAAAATGAATTGCCTAAATGTAACAGATCCCAAAGTTGCATCCATAGCTCTCTACCGGCCGGTCAAATGTCAGAAACACAAGCATGAATTTCAGATCAAATAAAGTTTATTATGATATAACTAAGTTAATATATACATGTGCATCTTTTTTAACTGAAAAATTAAATGTTAAAAATATTATTCTAAAAGGAGTAGTTATTTAAAATAGAAAAAAAAACTTATCAAAAAAGGAAAATAATTATTTAATTTGCATATATCAAGGCTTCATTATCTCTGCGTTGTTGCTTTCACGACGTAGAAACATGCAACTTGTACATCTTCTACCAAATTAACACCTAAAACTTTAAACGCCATTAGCATTTTTTAAACCTAATTTTAACTTTTATCATTAATATCTATTTTATATTTATTCTTATTGAAAATGACATTTTGCTCTAGATGCTTTTATTTTGTTATCTTGTTCAACCGAATGCAATTTTTGAAAATCGCACCATAATAAGTAAAGAATAATAATTTATGCTAATATATTGAAAATATGACATAATTATGTATAATATCTAACTTACAAAACATATACTCCTTTCGTATCACTTTAATTGATGTTTTAGAAAAATTTTTGAATCGAATTAGATGATGTTTTGGATTTTCAATGCAAAATTAATTGTGTTTTTTACCTTTTAGACTATTTGTATTCTGCAAATTATTTTATTATTGGTTCAAATATGTTTAAGTAGATAATAAATAATGTTTTATTTTAGAAAAACAGAAAATTAAATATTTTCTTAATCTGTGTATAATATCCTTAAACCTCAAGTATATATATATATATGTATATATATATATATAAATAAAAATGGCGTCTAAGATTTTTTTTTGTCAAAGACCTCTAAGTATCACATTTATATGAAAGTATAATATCGAGAATGAAATTTTGTTTCACTGAATTCCATATAGGTGGTTGCATAAATGCAATCATATCATATTTAAATGATCATGTACCACCAAATAAAGCCCATGAAGGCATAAAGCAATGCTGTATCATTAATATAATAGTATCACAGTAACCTAATAATACATAATATATATATATATACACACATATATGGATAAAACAACTTTTAAATATATTTTTGATTTGTCATCTCTGAAAATACGTCATAACATTTAATGGGAATTTTTATTTTCCACATGGTTGTATTTTGATTCAGAATTCTTAGTCATAATATTTTTTTTTCATAATAATTTTTTTTTCAGTTGTAAAAGTTTTTGTTCCATATTTTTTTTTCAGTTCTAAAAGTTGTAAATATTTTTTACGTTTCATAATATTTTTTTATACTTTAGGGGTAAATCTCAGACCTTAATTGACCCAAACTAATCCTTTTGGGGAGGTGCAACCCACAGAGAGACTCTCTTTCCGGGAATTCAAATGGACTGAAAGCAAATGTCCATATCGGTATGGATGTCCAGAGACAACGTGTTGTAGTTCCGTCTGACAAGGTTTGAACTCGCATCTGTCACCGGGAAGGAACCCGTCCTTTACCGGTAGGTCAAGTTGGTCCGGACGTTCATAATATTATTCTGAAATAATTTTTTTGCATGAGGTTGGATGAAACATAATTCAATCTTTTCTTCTATAAATAACATAAATATCACAACTATTATTACAAATTTTGGCAATAGGAATTAAATTTCATTTATTTCAAAATTTACAACATCGACCCCTCCATAAGGTTGCAGAAAATTATCCATCCATTTTCCAAAACTAAAAATTCTAAAATTTCTAATAAATTTTTTCTTTGATAATAACTTCTAATAATTTTTAACGAACAATATATATAATTTCACAATATGTTTCCAGTAAAACTGTAAAACTGTAAATCTTGAAAGTAAATAGAACTCATCTTCGGGCACAATAAGGATAACTTCTATGTCTTTTTGCGGTTGTCGAAGTCTCACTATAAACGGTGGAGAAGAAACGATCAATCTCTTCACGGTTCATGATAATCTCACAAGTCGACACTAAAAGCTTCCTCTTACACGATCTGATCATTAGAGCCGCCGTAGCCGACGGTTTTAACGGCGGTGGTGGAGGTTTTCTCGGCGCAGGAGGTGGAGAATCTACTATGGAAGGAATCTTGTGTTCTTGAGATGTAGGTGTACTACAACCAAGAACATCATCATCCTCTTCTTCTTCACCTTCGTTTTTGTTTCTTGATGAGGTTTTAGATCGGATCTTGATAGTTCTTGGGAAGTTAAACTTGGACATATCTTGTAATAACTCAAGATCCATATCTAACTTTTTTGTGTGTGGATGTAACAAAACTTGTTGGAGAAGAAGAGAGGTTGAGAGAGGTTTGTTATATGTGTTTGTGTCTTTACATACATGTACACACACACACACAAGCATAAAAGTTAGAATGTCTCATTTAGAAATGAGAGTTACTTTTTTGACATGAAAGATAAAAAATAATGAAATAAAAAATTGAGATAAGGAACGTAAAATATAGTATTATGGGAAGGAGAATAGATGTAAATTTCCGAATTTAGAAAAAAAAAATAGTGTTACTAGGGAAGTGATGATAAGTTACTTGTATAGTTGTATTTGTATGTATGTATGTACAATTAGCTAAAGCACATGTGCATATGGTTCACCAATTTTAAAGGGTTTACCTAATTTCTGAATAACTATTTTTGTATTAATGAGTTTTTTTTCATGGGAAACAATCACTAAATACGAGGGAAGATATATATATTGATTTTTCTTTTGTTTCAAGAGAAGATATTAAATTTTGACAAAAATGTATACTATACTATGCGTTTCTTTTGTTAAAATCTATATTACTTTCTTGTATCACTTTAGTTGATGTTTTAGAAAAAAAGTTTTGTATCAAATTAGATAATGTTTTGGATTTTCAATATAAAATTAATTGTGTTTTTTACATTTTAGATTATTGTATTATACACATTGTTTTATTATTAGTTGAAATATGTTTAAGTAGATAATAAATTATGTTTTATTTTAGAAAAACACAAAACTAAATGTTTTAAATCGGTGTGTAATATCTTTAAATATCATTTATTTTGATACAGAAAGAGTATCTTTCCGAATAGGAAGAGGCAACTTAGAAATTTGAAAATAATTAATATATATGGTTAAATCTATGAATGTATCAATAAAACCCATTTGATTTAATGATATATCCATATCAAAAAGAAACTTTTTTTGTCAATCCCATATTAAAAAAAACTCAGTTTGTTAAAAATGCTTAAGCTAAATTTGTTTAACCGAGAGTAAGTTTTTTTTTTTTTAAATATTGATTTACTAAAAAATTGTTCTCGTGTTGTGGTAGTATTATGTAAATCCCACCGTCACGCAAAAGTAGTGGCCATAGGCTAATTTTAGATGGAAATAATTGAAGGTTCCTAGATGAAGACGGTCTAAAGTTTATATTTTAGGTATTGTTTTCTTTCTCCACGATTATATATGTTCTTAGTTACAAAAGAAAATTGATAGTAATTAGCATCTATCAAAAAGTAGTACGAATAATCCGTGGAAAACTCATCAACTTGATTAAACATACAAAAATGTGTTGCTGGCGAAAACATTGTAGTCTGATGGTTGATTCTTCAGAGCCAATTCTTAGATACCAGGTTCGATCTTCCTCCACCACATAGTGGAGGGAATATGTGGGGCTAATAGGCTATCGGACCGACCTGTTGTGGTCCCTTTGTCGACAAAAAAAATAATAACTAAGGTTTTCTTTCTCTTTGATTTCTTCCCTCTTAGATTTTTGGGATAACCATAATATAACTATATATCGATTTTGTTTGAATATAAAATTCGTTAGAAGAAAAAAGGATCTACGAAAGAAAGAGTGGCATTCTTTTGCTTCATAGCTAGTTAACGTCCTCTTTTTTTATGGATAGTGCGTAACTTATATCAACGATCTCCAACCCGACATAATCGCCTTTTTAAACTTCAGAATGGGAGAATTTTAGCTTTTCAGATGTATTTTTCCATATTTTTATATTTTTATATCTCTCGAACATCCAAACCGATTGTCTTGCTAAAAAAACAAAGTTAAAATCTTTCTTTCTCCGATGTAAACACATCAATTACTGACCAGCTGTTTCTATAAAGAAGTACTATTTTACTGTAAGCATAATGAAATGAGATTCGAAGAAAAAAAAATTACGAAATTCAGGGAAATCTAAGGACAAATGAAACTCTCTAAGTTTGGAAGCGCAGAGAAACAAATGCAAATGGTGTTCTCGTACCATATGTCTCCCATCTAAAGACGTGTGGGTTATGGTCTCATTAATAACATTAAATTGTGTATATACAGAAAAAAATTTTACTTGATGAAAAGAAATATATTTAACCATCAAAGTAAATAGTAATACCACTCTTGGTAATAAACTAAAGTACACATTATATATATATACAAATTCTAGATCGATCGTCTTATCTTAGATCTCAAACATAAAGTTATAGCTAGATCGGTGTCTCTTGTACTTATTACAACCCATGTGTTTTAGATTTAAACACTAGTTAGCTAGTCCATGCATCGTATATATTTTTATTTAAACAAAACTGATTTACGATCAGTTTCTGTATTGTATTGTCTTCCTTTGGATTAGTGTCCAAATGTGAGAAAATATTGTATAGTTTTTTATGTGTGACAATATGATTTCAAGATATACTGTGGACCCATAACGTTTTACACGCCGAGTTTAATAATGTAAAAAAAAGCTTTTACTTATCATGCCATGGAACAATTATTATGATGTAAACATATGAGTATGTTACTAGTTGCGTAGTCTTTAATTTTCTTTACCTAGATAAGTATAGTTCAAGCTTCTTAGGGCATCTCCATCCATGAACCTCTCAAAAAATCCTAACTATTCATGGGTCCCACCATTTTATTATTAAAAAAAAACAAAATTTTCGCCCAATCACGGACCGCCACGCGTCCGTGAATAGTTAAGGATCAATCCTTAAGTAAGGTATTTAAGGATTTCTCTCTCCAAAAATCCTTAACTATTCACGGGTGGGACCCGTGAATAGTTAAGGATTTTTGGGTTAAGGATTGAAGGATGGAGATGCTCTTACCTAGTGGCTGCATTTTTGACCTGAATTTTAGATATTTTTAAAAAATGTAAAACCTGAATATTGATTTCACTCAGAAATGTTTCATGAAAATCTAATAGTTAAACTCTAACCGGGTATAGATCATTTACGATAAGTAGCCAACCCTTTTTGACTATGTCTCAGCGAAAGCGGATCTGTAATTCGAATTGTATTTCAAAAGTTAAGTGTGTTTTTTTTGTCATATGTAGCCTAATGACAAATAATTCCTCTCACTAGAGGCAGATGCAGAATTCGAATGATGGCTTCGTGAGATGACAACAGAGGTGGTGCAACCACTAATCCACTTGCTCCTCTCAAAAAACATAACTTGCGAAAGTAAGATTTGAACCCTCTACTTCACATACGAAACAAACATACATTACAAACTTAACTAGTTAACTTTTCCCAAAAGTTAAGTGTGTCTTAAAAAAGTATTTATGTAAAAACGAATATGAAAAAGTTTATGAAAAACTATTGAATCAAAAATCAAATCTCTGAATCACGATATACAGTTTTTTGAATAAGTTTTTCATCCATATATCTATCATCTCCAGCAAACGAATCTTCTTTTCAAGTTCTGGATTTTAACCTTTGTTTTATTTTTGCTAAAAGTGATTTTAACCTTTGCTATGTCGTTTATTATTTATTTTGTCACACTTAACATATATATAGTATACACTAAAACGTATTTATATAATTACATAATGTTGTGTAAATATACGGCAAACTATTGCATATTTTTGGACATGCACGCCACGTAATGAGTTTGTAAATGCATGTGGTGATGATGCAGAGTAGATCTCTGGAAATGAGTCAGTAGAAAATATCCAAATAAAAATTAAAGTACAGATCAGTGTGGAAAGATCTATATGCATATGATCTCTCTCAAGATCTCCATCTTTTTACCTCTTTTTATTTGTTTTTTATCTCTTTTTTTAATATTCTAAATCCTTTATTTTTGTTGTCTATAGACATTGATACTTTTTTTTTTTTGATAATTCGGGTGCCTTAACCCCACCGAGGTGGTCTAGACTAGCCGGTGCCAGGGTCCTAAGCCAGGTCCGAGGCGGTCCTGAAAGAGACACATAGTCTGGACACTTGAAACCTAGACACGACTGCACACAGTCGGTTTCAGGGCGCTGGGGACCGCATGTGAACCCCAGAGATGTCATGAAAAATCGTAGGTAGGTCCTTCTGTTGGGGATCGAAAACGCGACCTGTCTCCAGGAAATGGCCCGTCCTTACTAGTAGGCCACGACGTTCCGGACCATTGACACGTTTTTTTGGTTTAATTTTGGTACAAAGATAGAATTTGACAGAGAGGTGTGTGATGAATTAAGGATAAGTTATTTGTATGGCCAAGAAACAATACAAATCACAATCAACAATCTGTAGCATTTAGAATGTATCAATTTATACAATTATTCTCGATGTTGAAAGTTTTATGTGGTCCTGTAATTTGGTCTAAACCGAACCATCTAAACCGAAAATGAGCCAAGTATGTAAAAGCCCTTCAATTTTTTTTAAAAAAGATTGTTATTACAAAACAAGATCAGAATTTACAGAGAAAATTATATATAGTTTAATCAATTTAAAGTAGATCTTGTTTTATCAACATATTTCCTATAATTGGAAAAGTTCATGAACCAAAAGATGACAAATTCAGACTGAAGAATCCTAGATCTATAGTACTTGGGTTAATGGGTTAAAAGTTTTACTCACACAAACTTACAAGATTCATTTAATATTGAAGTTTCCTACAACTTGAGGTTGAGAAAGATTTCTCAAATGCAATATCAAGACATAAAACATAATCACCCCTACATCTCATATTTGCAATGTATAGTACTAATTTTACGAATTTTACTACGTTTTTTATAACTCATTGGCTATCCGATTAGATCCAGGTAAAACGTACTTTGTGCTAATGAATGGACTAGATACCACCTACTCTGGTTCGAATGTGGATTCCAACCGATTAATGTCGGAGGTAGTCATATCGTCGGTTACTAGACTACTATGTAAACTGTTTGAACCGAAGCTCAAAATCATATTTTCCACACATCGTGTTTTTGTTTCATAGAAGAGTCGATTCTAAGAGGAGGGTTTTGCATCCATTTCTAAGTCGCTCGTCAGTAGATTACAGCCGTGTGAACAATTTTGCTACGTTTTAATCAGGAAGTTTTAAATTCGTATATGAAATGAAGATATGAGCATACAAAACTAATTTTCTTTCGAATAAACTCGAATTCGAGTTAATTCCTTACATTTTTAGTGGAGCGTAACACCATTAATTATATAAGATGTTGAATTAAAAATAAAACATAGGTCATCGACATAATAATCGCTATCACATGTGAATAACAAAGAAACATACGTAATTAATAAGAATGAATTATTATTTCTTTTGGGCAAACACATATAGACTATTAAGCATCGGATTCCAAAACATTTATATTTTATTTGTTTTTTCGGATGCTTTTCAAAGTTTTAATTACCTAAGTTATACATAAAATTAGTACACCTACAAAGAAGAAGCCAAATAATCATGTCCTTTACAAAAATCACATTAAAATTATTAAATTTAAGTAAATATTAGCTCGGGATTAAAGTATTTAGTAATTAAAAAACTGGTTTCCAAATTCGTTATAAGTCCTAAAAAGTTTTATAATTTATGTTGGGGGATATTTAGCTTATAAAGAACATGTAGAGCCCATTTTTTTAATGTGTGTGTATTACATATGACTTATTTAGGATATAAAATATTATTACTATAATTTACTATAATTGCTACTCGGATCAATAATCAATCAAGCTGTATATATATATATATATATATATATATATTAGATTGACTTTTAATGGTAATACTTACATTTTTCTACTGATATATGAATAAAAATAAAAAAAAACTATTAGCATCCACCACTATTTTTTTAGCATTTTGTTTGTTGTAATGTACAATGTAGACAAAGAAGCAAGTGAACGTAACGTGCATGGCCTCCAAATCATGAATTCATTCCTGTAACATTTCTTATTATATATTTTAACAAAAAAACATTTCTTATATATATATATATACACATTTACACATATATATAGCTATTTCGCATAAACCTTTTAAAATATCATAATTAATAACAAAAAACAATTATTTTATTATAAAAAAGATTAATTTACAGAAATACACTTAAAAGGAAAAGAAATTTTACATTTACAATTCTCAAATATACACATCTTATTTACACAAATAGGGTTTAGGGTTTAAGATTTAGTGATTAGGGTTTAGGGTTTAGCTATTAGGGTTTAAAGTTTAGGAATTATGGTTTAGGGTTTAGGGTTTAACGTTTAGGGTTTCTTTTAGTCTAGGGGTATAATGGTCTTTTTCATTAAAAAAGAGGTGTAAAAATAAAAAATTTTCAAGCAGAGGTATTTTTGAAAAACAGACAATACAAATGTGTATTTTTGTAAGTCTCCCTATAAAAAATCAGAAAATTCCAAACATGAGAAAAGATAAGAATGATGGCTCTCCCTTGGATGGTTTATCTCTCTAGCTATTATATAGAGATGAAGTCGTATAAATTAAAGTTGACATTGGTATATATATATATATATATATGTCAACTTTAATTTGTATTATATAAACTATTTTAGTTATCTAAAATTCTAGCAATAAGTTTTCTGATAGTAATTGTTACATTGTGTATCATTGCTACATGCGGGACTAAGATTTGTTTATTATTACTAAACTCAGATTTGGTTTTATTCTTTTTTCCATCTAGATAATTTTTTTTAAAACGAGTATAAAAGTAAAAAATGGGAGAGAACATGATCTCTCTGAAAATCGAAACTAGTGGATCTCTGGAATATAAACTAATGCGAACAAAATAAAAACAACACATGATAAGTACAAAATGCCAAGATAGAAATTTCCGAAAAGACAAGAGAATTCAAATAAACCTGCTGATAAAATTTATAATCCACAATGGAAAGAAACCAAAGATAAAGGAAACTAATAAAATTTAACCTCAAGCGATTAACGAAAAACTAATAACCAGAGGACGAGAATCTAACTTCTATCCATCTAGTTTTCTTCAGAAAAACCTAAATCAATCTTCCACATATTTGCTTTTATATTCTATTCTATGAAGTTTTTTTTCTTAAAAAAAATAATAGTTATATTAGATTTGGAGGCAGATTAGGGAACATAAATGCATGCATTTTATGACAAGTATAATAGTATTAATTAATTTAAGTCGTAGGCAAAATCCAATAATTAATTGAATACAATTGGAATCCAATGTTTTTTTTTTCTGCATTTCTTAACAAAACAAATAATTTTGCACTACGTCTCGGTCCTACCTTTTACGGGATCAGCTTCAAGAGGTGGGTTAAAACCAAACCTATATATTCATCAATCTTATTATACAAAGAAATCTACCAATATCGTATATTTTACAAAGAAATCTACCAATATTGTATGATGATCATCATACTATAATTTTGACTATCAACAATATTCCCTCTGTATCATTTTAATTGATGTTTTAAAGAAACTTTTTTATATCATATTAGATGATGTTTTGAATTTTTAATGCAAAATTAATCGTGTTTTTTACCTTTTAAACTATTTGTATTTTGCAGCTTGTTTTATTATCGGTTAAAATATGTTTAAGTAGATAATAAATTATATTTTATTTTGAAAAAACACAAAAATTAAATGTTTTCTTATTCTGTGGGTAATATTATTAAACATCAATTATTTTGATACAGAAGGAGTATATAGCATATCAAAACATAAACGAACTGTCATAAAGCCAACCTATATATTCATCAATCTTATTTTTTATAACCAGAACATTATCTTGTTTAATATGGTTGATTCAAAAAAAAAAAGTTTGTTCAATATGTAAAAATTTGGAGGAAAAGACTTTGAATATATTGAACAAACATTTTTTACAAGGTACTATATGAAATGGTTTATTATAAAAATATCATAAAGTTATAGACTTAAATTCAACCATTATGAAATGGTTTATATGTTGCTTCAAGCGAATATCTTCAAAGCAGAAGATGAGGTTAAAACCTAAAAAACTAGAGATGATGAGGAATCATGATTGTAAATGTGCATTATAAATTTGATAAAATAATATAAATGATAGTTTATAATAGATGTGAACATATTAATGGGAATCGAAAGATCGAACCAAAACCGAATCAAGTTTTTAAATACCCGAATGATTATCATTATTAGACAACTAAACGAACCAAAATCACACATAACCAAAATATTTCGTATATTCCATAATATTGAAAACACAATCATATAAAAAATATCTTTCACCCAACCACTAAATATATAAAAATATTAAAAATACCAAAAAAGATCTTAACATACTCGAGAAAATTCAAATATATAATAGAAAATACCTAAAATATCCAAAAAGTACTCGAACCCGTTTTGATATTGAAAATTTTTGGTTCTTTTTTGATCCCGATTCCAAATAACCATACCAAACCAAAACTGAAAAAAACCGAAATGGACGGAATTTTTCTCCATTTCTAAATGAGTACTAAATTCGAGGAACCAAAACTACTTGAAAACCGAAAGAACCAATCCAAATGACCAACCCTAGTAGATAATTTTCATATTTATATGCATATTGCAAAATAAAATATTTCATATCTGCATTTCTATAGGCCCATTTAATTAGTTAAGGCCCACTTAAGATTACTTCAGGCCCAATACTTTTGTAATATTGTTATTATTATTATTATTATTATTTTTGTAAAACCCTAAAAATACAAAACCCGAATCCATGTCGGAGCTCTCAGTATCTTCTGCTCAGCCCTAAAAAAGCTTCACGCCGGATTGTTTTTCTCCCTTAATCAAAGCTTCTCCGCCGTGTCTCCTTCTTCTTCAAGGTGAATCTTCTTCGATTTTTGCTCTTTAGTTTAGTTTCGTTTATGGGTTTCTGAATTATGTTTTCAATCGTTTAGTTACTAAGGAGGACGTTCAAGGATCAAAGATGGAGATTAATACAGAGGATAAAAATCTTATGGAGAAGGTCTTGCCTCCTGATGAGCAGGTACTAGCTTCGTTTGATTCATTTTAGTAGTGGGTTTCAAGCAAAGTTTATGACTTTGATACAAATTTTGTTTGCAGGAGATCGATGTTGAGTTAGAAGCTAAAGAGAAGAAGTATCTTAGAGGAGAAGTTGCTAATCTTGAGGTTATAGATATAAATAGATAGGAGCTTGATTGTGGCTTTTGGTTGTGAACTTGCAGTAGATTATTAAGTGTTTCTTTTATGTTCTTCAGACATTGAAAGATAAGAAACTAAAGACTCAACTTGCTTCACGAGAACACTTATATGGGAAATCTGCTAAAGCTGCTGCTAAAATCGAAAAGGTAAAAACTTTCACTACTTTTGTTCGATTCTTGTTTGACCCTTTTTCCGGTACTTCTTGGAGATGAAAGAAACTGTTGTGTATCGCTTTACGTCGAGCAAATCGTTTTGTTTCTTCTGTTTCTTAACTATTGTCTTGTGTGATGTGGTGGTTTTTTTGTTTAGTGGCTCTTGCCGGCTGAGGCAGGTTACTTGGAGACTGAAGGTTTAGAGAAGACATGGCGGATTAAGCAGACGGATATTGCCAAAGAAGTAGATTTATTAAGCTCAAGAAAGCAATATGACATAGTGCTCCCAGGTAAATGCTCAGTAGCTTCTTGCCAGAGGGAAAGTTACATCTTTTGTATGTAAAAAGTTTAGTTGGTTTAGTCCGTGTGATAAGTACTCGCTTTGTTTTGTGTGCTTCTAACGCTGGTGAACATGTGTAGATCTTGGCCCTTACAAACTTGATTTCACTGCAAGTGGTCGGCATATGCTAGCTGGTGGTCGCAAAGGACACCTTGCTCTTGTAGACATGTTGAATATGAACTTAGTTAAAGAGATTCAGGTCTGATTTTCTTATTTTATGGTACTAAGCAGTGCTTATTATTTGCGAAATTTGATTTGGTTCTCTAACGGAAGTTGATGATATCTGCAGGTAAGGGAAACAGTACGCGATGTTGCATTCCTGCACAACGAACAATTCTTTGCAGCTGCCCAAAAGAAGTATGTATTGTTGCTTTCTGTAAAATCACCTTCTGTATGTTATGTTGCCTTTGTGTTTAGGAGAGTGCTTGCTTGGTTTAATATCTTGACTTGTCGATTTTCAACAGGTATTCTTATATTTATGGGAAAGATGGAACTGAGCTGCATTGTTTGAAGGTGAGATTGAGATTTTTTGGTTGAAGATAGAAATCTATAACCTAGTGTTCTTGGGTATTAACTTTTAACTTTGTGTATCTCAGGAACGTGGTCCTGTGAAGAGACTCGGGTTTCTAAGGAACCATTTCCTGCTTGCATCGATAAACAAATCTGGCCAGCTACATTATCAAGACGTGACGTATGGTGCTATGGTTGCTAGCATCCGAACAGGCAAAGGTCGAACAGATGTAATGGAAGTGAATCCGTACAATGGTGTTGTTGCCTTGGGACATTCTAGTGGAACCGTTACAATGTGGAAACCAACTAGCCAAGTACCTCTAGTCCAGATGCAGTGTCACCCTGGACCGGTCTCTTCTGTTGCGTTTCATCCAAATGGCCATCTCATGGCTACATCAGGCAAAGAGCGTAAAATCAAGATCTGGGATTTGCGTAAGTTTGAGGAAATTCAAGCTATTCACGGTTTCCATGCCAAAACGCTAAGTTTTAGTCAGAAAGGTTTGCTAGCAGCTGGAACCGGATCCTTTGTTCAAGTTTTAGGAGATTCGAGTGGTGGCTCTTCACATAACTATAGTAGATACATGAACCATTCGATGGTGAAAGGTTATCAGATCGAGAAGCTTATGTTCAGACCATATGAGGATGTCCTCGGGATTGGTCACTCGATGGGTTGGTCTAGCATTCTCATCCCCGGTTCTGGAGAACCCAACTTCGATTCTTGGGTTGCAAATCCATTTGAAACTTCAAAACAGAGACGCGAGAAAGAAGTCCATTCGCTTCTCGATAAACTTCCACCCGAGACAATCATGCTCGATCCTTCAAAGATTGGTGCAATGAGACCCTCGAGGAGGAAAGAAAAGCCAACGAAAGCAGAGATAGAAGCTGAGAAAGAATCCGCCATAGAAGCAGCAAAGAGCACCGAGCTGAAGAACAAAACGAAAGGAAGGAATAAACCGAGCAAGCGGACTAAGAAGAAGAAAGAGATAGTGGAGAACGCGAAGCGGACATTCCTGGAGCAAGAGCGAGACCACAACATTGCTTCGAAGAAGAGAAGAATCAGCGAAGACGCCGCAGCTGAACTACCCGCGAGCTTGAAGAGGTTTGTCCGGAGAAACTGAATGAGAGATTGGTTCTCAATCTGATGAGCTTTCTCCTCAAAGTTGCAATTTTTGTAGTAGTTTTGTTTCATGTTATGACATTTTGCAGTTTTGATTTTTAGAAAAGATCAATTCAAACAATGTATCATGTAAGGAAGTCATTTTTGACTATCTCATCATCTTGAACTAAATGAAAAGAAAATAAAAATAGAAATGTTATCTATTTTAAAAATGTGATTTTTTTTCTCTTCTTCTTCTTCCTTCATCGAATCACCCTCAAATTTCTCTCGTTTTCTTCGTCATTCAATCGAAAGTTTGCGACTTTCTTCTCCAATTTCGAAGATTATCGTTACCCATATAGTAAGATCCAATGGGTCTCTCTGATTTGTGATGGGTTTCGTCTGGAGATGCTGATAATGGAGAAAGAATTTGATTCAAAGCTTACCCTTCAAGGGAATTCATCAAATGGCCAAACCATATCGAGAAGCAAAAGCTTCGCATTTAAGGCTCCACAGGAGAATTTCACCATTCAGGATTTCGAGCTCGATAAGATCTATGGCGTTGGCTCTTATTCTAAGGTTTTCGAATCGATTCATTTGCATTGTATCTCTATCTCCGATCTTCGTTTTGTCATTGTTCTTATGAGAAAACTCTTCATAGATTCAAGTTACTATAGCTGGATTTGGTTTTTTTTATGGATGATTGTTGAATTAGGTTGTTAGGGCGAAGAAGAAGGAAAATGGAGCTGTGTATGCTTTAAAGATCATGGACAAGAAGTTTATCACCAAGGAGAATAAAACAGCTTATGTCAAACTTGAGAGAATTGTTCTTGATCAGCTTGAACATCCTGGGATTGTGAAACTCTTCTTTACATTTCAAGATACATTCTCACTATGTAATGTGTTTTGTTCAAATAGACCACAAGTCTTCTTATTCACTCTTTGTGTTTGAACATTGTGGTAATGATCTTGGTCCTTCTCATTTTCTGTAGACATGGCGCTTGAATCTTGCGAAGGCGGGGAACTTTTCGACCAAATCACCAGAGTAAGATATATTGGTTCATATTCTTGAAAATGTAGTTGCATTATTGTTGTTTCTTTTTGTGTGTGTTTGGCAGAAAAGTCGTCTATCAGAGGATGAAGCTCGGTTTTACGCTGCAGAAGTTGTGGATGCTCTTGAGTATATACATAGTATGGGACTGATACATCGAGATATTAAGGTTAGCTTCTTTTCCTGAATATCATCTCGTTCTGAAGAACCGCAACGAGAATATTGTGTCTGATACATTTTCCTTGAATTTTGAACGAGTAGCCGGAGAATCTGTTGCTAACTTCAGATGGACATATCAAGATTGCTGATTTTGGTAGTGTAAAGCCGATGCAAGACAGCCAAATCACAGTACTTCCAAATGCAGCTTCCGGTAATACGAAGTTCCATGTAGTTACCCGTATTCTTGAGGCTTGAGTTGTTACTTATAACTGGTGATGTATGCAGACGATAAGGCGTGCACATTTGTTGGGACGGCTGCTTATGTTCCTCCTGAAGTTCTCAACTCCTCTCCAGCAACTTTGGGGTAAGAGTTTTTGTTTTACAACAAACTTTGCACCAATATGCGACGAAGATATGGAGCTTTTGGTTCTGTGAATTACGACATGCCTCTTACGTTGAACAATCTTCTTTGGTATTTCTTGAACATATTCAAACAGAAATGATCTCTGGGCACTTGGCTGTACTCTGTACCAAATGCTTTCAGGAACTTCTCCATTTAAAGATGCAAGTGAATGGCTGATTTTCCAAAGAATTATAGCGAGAGATATAAAGTTCCCAAATCATTTCTCGGATGCAGCAAGAGACCTCATCGACCGATTACTGGTAAGATATGCTCACTTTACGCAGTCTTTGCTTCATCCGGAATCAGAAGTCTTGAGCTATTGGTACTCTCTCTCAGGATACAGATCCTAGTAGAAGACTCGGAGCTGGACCAGAAGGTTACGCTTCTCTCAAGGGACATCCTTTCTTCAAAGGAGTCGACTGGAAAAACCCGAGATCACAAACTCCTCCGAAACTAGCTCCAGATCCTGCGGTATTTACTTCACTCTTTATAGTTTTCTAACCCTCAACGCCAATGTTGGACTTCTCTTGATCCGTTTTAATCTTGTGCAGTCTCAGTCAGCATCTCCCGAGAGGGACGGTTCTTTATGGAACCCAGCACATGTTGTAGATGCTTCAATCCTGCAGAGTGATGGACACGGTGGCTTCTCTTCTGAATCATCAGGTTCCATAACCCGGCTCGCCTCCATAGACTCTTTTGATTCAAGATGGTGAGACATACTAGAACTTTACTGTTTTTGACACGATAAGTCTCCGGTTTTTAAATCTAACCCGGTTTTTTCTATTGCTTGCTTGTAACAGGCAACAGTTTCTGGAGCCGGGAGAAACGGTTATAATGATATCAGCGGTGAAGAAGCTACAAAAAATAACAAGTAAGAAAGTGCAACTAATAATCACCAACAAACCGAGACTGATCTACGTAGATCCATCAAAGCTTATTGTTAAAGGGAACATAATCTGGTCTGATAACGCGAACGAACTCAACGTTCAAGTCTCAAGCCCTTCAAATTTCAAGATTTGCACAGTAACTTCACAATCCAATTTACTCTCACCATCTTTTCAGTTCTTTCTTTCTTTGGTTCTTAACTGTTTTGATTCTTGTTGGCATTTTATTTGTATGGTAGCCGAAGAAGGTTTGGTCGTTTGAAGACGCGAAACAACGAGCTTTGCAATGGAAAAAGGCGATCGAAACTCTTCAGAACCGTCGCGACTAAACTAGGCTTGATGATTGATTTCAATTCATTAAAATTCACCATTTGTTTTTTTTTCCTCTCTGTTTTTGAATTCAATTGATTACAACATTTCATTGTATGCATTGAGAAGAAAGAGTCTTCTCTGCATTCAAGGACTTTTCTTGGTCCGTAAGTTTGTCTTCTTCGGAAGATGATGGTTAGCGTTACACTAATATAATTTGAGATCTTTAACTCATAGGGCATGTTCGTTTGCTGGCCGCTAACGTCAGCGATTAAAGAGAGCGGACAATGGTTTCTATTTTTGTTCGCTGTAGCCGCAACCGCAACCGCAACCGCTAACAGTAGAATCGCAAATTAACAAAAGAACCGTTGAAATATACAGCGGTTAAAAATTCAAACCGCTGACTTCTGGATCACAGAAAAACAAACGAATGTTATTTTGCCGTTGGCAGCCAGTAAACGAACAAGCCATAATCTCTCAAATAGGGTTGAGCAAATAACCTGGATCCGGAAATCCGAATCGAATATCGAACCGAATAAGACATAACCGAACCAGGAGCCGAACGGATATTCGAATACCAGAATATATGTGATCTTATATATTTTTTTTTGACACGAAAAGATTCTTCTATTATTCAAAGAACTGCAGCAAAGCACACCGAAATAGAACAACCCACAAACGAAAACAAAGAAGAATGTAGTCTAGTCAACCTATCTAAACGGTCAGCCCTCGAATTTGAAACTCAAGGAACAAAGAAGAATGTGATTTATGATTTTACATATAAAAATTATTTTTTTATATTATTTTATTTGTTTTTCCGGGTAAAAATAACAAAATTATTTTTTGAGGTTTTTTCAGTTTTCCGGATCAATTCCTTCTAAAATTCCCAAATCGATTCGAACCGACTCCGATCTGAGTGGAACCGATTCGAAATTCAACTGGTCACTAAACGGGTCTTATATAAGTGAATCCGACAAATGTTTGAGCTAACGAACAACAAATCGTATCATGTGCCCACCGCGGAGCCTATTAAGCCTTTTGAGCTCACGAGCAGCCAAGTAGGTGAGAGTCTCTCGCTGTTTACACAGCTTTTATCGCACGTGTGTGTTTTCAATACAACAAGTAACCAATCCACGCCCGCCACGTAGGCTACTACGTTTTTTTATAATGCACCAACTCACAGTAGATCACAGAAGAATAAACTAAAGTTGTATATAGTACCAGATACCAGTCAGGTTCTTTAGTATCATCATAAACTAATCTCACGCGCCTTGTATCCGCATGCATTTTACACGCGCATCAATGTCTTCATCATCGATGGTTTGTGTTCTACACGCGCTCTCGCATCAGATGTTATTATCTCGTGCCATGCACATGACGGCGCACATTAGTTTTGACCACTGTCTCTAATTTTTTTTTCTTCTTCTTCTTGCTTTCTTATATCACCACTCAAAACTCAAAAACTTTCTCCGTGACTCTCTCTCTCTCTGATTCTCTCTCTATCTGAAGCCATGACGACGTCGTTTCGTTCTCCGGCGGGCGTCGCCACCGTCTTTTCCGCCGATCAGAAGATCCGCCTTGGAAGACTCGATGCTCTGAAGTCCTCTCGTACGGCTTTCCTCGGAAGAAATGTGCGTGGTGGTGTTTACTCTGTGCCATCGTCTTCATCGTCTTCTTCGTCAATCCAAGCCGTATCGACGGTGAGAATCGATAGTTTCTTCTGATTTAGCTGTAGCGTTGATGAAATCTCTGCTTAGAGTAGGTTTATTCTCCAGTGGAAATGTTGATTATCTCTAGGATTTGTAATCGATCGATGATGATAGGATCGATTGTGATTGATGTTAGTGTTGCGATGTGCCGATGTTAGATTATTCATTCAAGTGAAGAAGTATTTGTGTTTTCTCTGATGTTCTGTGATTTTAAATTCTTCAGCCGGCGAAGCCTGAGACGGCGAAAACCACTAAGAGGAGTAAGGTTGAAATAATCAAGGAGAAGAGTAATTTCATTAGGTATCCACTTAACGAGGAGCTATTGACAGAAGCTCCAAACGTCAACGAATCCGCCGTGCAGCTTATCAAATTCCATGGAAGTTACCAGCAATACAACAGAGAGGAACGTGGTGGAAGATCCTATTCCTTCATGCTCCGTACTAAGAACCCAAGTGGCAAGGTCCCAAACCAGCTCTACTTGACAATGGATGACTTAGCCGATGAGTTTGGCATTGGTACGCTTCGTTTGACTACTAGGCAGACTTTTCAGCTTCATGGTGTTTTGAAGCAGAATCTCAAGACTGTGATGAGCTCGATTATCAGAAACATGGGTAGCACTCTTGGTGCTTGTGGTGATCTGAATAGAAATGTTCTTGCTCCTGCTGCTCCGTATGTTAAGAAAGATTATCTGTTTGCGCAAGAAACAGCTGATAACATTGCGGCTCTTCTCAGTCCTCAATCAGGGTTCTACTATGACATGTGGGTTGATGGTGAGCAGTTTATGACGGCCGAGTCACCTGAGGTTGTGAAGGCTAGAAATGATAACTCTCATGGAACTAACTTTGTGGACTCTCCTGAGCCCATTTACGGCACCCAGTTCTTGCCAAGAAAGTTCAAGATTGCTGTCACTGTACCCACCGATAACTCGGTCGATATCCTCACCAATGATATCGGCATTGTAGTTGTTTCAGATGAAAATGGCGAACCCCAGGGTTTCAATATATACGTAAGTCTCCACATTTGCTATCATATCCAGAATCCATTTAATCTTAGATTGTTTTTGACTTACTTTTATCGGTTTCAAGGTTGGTGGAGGTATGGGAAGAACACACAGAATGGAGTCTACTTTTGCCCGCATTGCAGAACCATTAGGTTACGTGCCTAAGGAGGATATTTTGTATGCTGTGAAGGCCATTGTTGTCACACAGCGAGAGCACGGGAGAAGAGATGATCGCAAATACAGTAGAATGAAGTATCTGATCAGCTCCTGGGGAATTGAAAAGTTTAGAGATGTGGTTGAGCAATATTATGGTAAAAAGTTTGAGTCTTCCCGTGATTTGCCAGAATGGGAGTTCAAGAGTTATTTAGGATGGCATGAGCAAGTTAGTCACTAACCAATTTTCTCGAGTGTTACAAACCTTCTCTTGGCCTCATAGTTATCAATTTTTTCGTCTATCCTTTACCATATCTGCAGGGAGATGGTGGTTGGTTTTGTGGGCTTCATGTAGACAGTGGTCGTGTTGGAGGTCAAATGAAAAAGACACTGAGAGAAGTGATCGAGAAGTACAAGCTTGATGTGCGTATCACGCCCAATCAAAACATTGTATTATGTGATATCAAGAGCGAGTGGAAGCGTTCTATCACCACAGTGCTTGCTCAAGCCGGCCTACTAGTAAGCAGTTTTGTTTCCTCCATGGGATGCCGTAAAAATCAATGTTTTATACAATGTTACTTTAAGCTGACAAAGCTTACTTGCTAAATCTTGAGCAGCAACCAGAGTTTGTTGACCCTCTCAACCAAACCGCAATGGCTTGTCCAGCTTTTCCTTTGTGCCCTCTAGCTATAACCGAAGCAGAGCGTGGGATCCCTGGCATTCTTAAGCGAGTGCGAGCAATGTTTGAGAAGGTAAGATCTCATGGATACTTGCTAAAAAGATGATTCCACGCAGTTTTTCTCCATAGCAACGTTTGAATGTATAAACTCTTAAATGTTTCAGGTTGGTCTTGAATATGACGATTCAGTTGTGGTAAGAGTTACCGGTTGCCCTAATGGATGTGCTAGACCATACATGGCTGAAGTCGGTCTAGTCGGGGATGGTCCAAACAGCTATCAGGTAAATTACTTTCTCTTGCTAGCTTCCTTCAATCAATGGGTTCCTATAGACAAACAGCTCGTTACCGGTTCTTGTATTGTTGTTTGTCTCCTGCAGGTTTGGTTAGGAGGAACACCTAACCAGACACAAATAGCAAGGGCTTTCATGGACAAGGTGAAGATACAAGACTTAGAGAAAGTCTTAGAACCATTGTTTTACAACTGGAAACTCGAGAGACAATCGAAAGAATCATTTGGAGATTTCGCAACCCGCGTGGTAAGTATTTCCAAACGACTCTTACCGAATTCACCGGACTTTTGAAAATTCTTATCGGCACTGATAAGGGTCGAACTTTTTTTTTTTTTGCAGGGATTTGAGAAGCTCAAGGAGGTGATAAATACATACGAAGGATCTTCTAAGTAAAGCTTATTCTTTTGTGGAAGTACACAACACAAAAAGAATGTTACTCTTCGGTAACATCTGATGCAGAAAGATTATGTATTTTGATCGACTTTTGCTTATACTTTTTTTACTTGAGTTAAGACCACCAATAAGCATTTAGCTCTTTACTATTTTGAGTATATTGGATTGTTGTATGGACAAAATAATTTACTTCCTTTTTGGGTATGGTAATGTACTAATGTATTTGCTATTTGCAGACAGAAAGCTACAAAACTATAAGTCAACCTAAACAGTAAACACATAACGTGTTTGCCTCCTCCTACCTTTTGAAAGCCAATCTTTTCACCAACTTTATATCTCGTATCCGTTTATTGATCAGCCAAATTAGTAATTAATCAAACATTCTCATCTATAGTATGAATACTCATTCAACTAGTTATTGTTTCAAATTTGTTTTTATAACAGAGTAAAAGAAGACTTACAATATACGATAGAAAGGTACCGAATCAACAACAAAATATTATAACAGTCGTGTTATTAGACATGTAAATTTTAACCATGTATTTTCGATCTACATTAATTTTTTTTGACATAGATATGCAATTTGACCCGATATGTGCTTAGTTATAGTAATCGATTATATACATATCGGCTCTGATTGCATATCTATATGTCAAAAAAATTTAATGTAGATCGAATATACATGGTAACTTGAAAATTTACATGTTGAGTAACGACGACGGTTATAATATTTTGTTGTTGATCAAATACCTTATTGTATATTACAAGTCTTTTACTATGTTATAAGAAGCTTCTTCTTCTCGTTCTCCTTCTCCAAATCATCTAAAAGCTAAAACAAGCTCTGTGAAGAGAAAATATAAAAATGTCACTACTATCATTTTCTTCTACTTCTATTGACTTGTTCCCTAATATCTTCTTAACCGTTTCCGCGATTATCTTAACCGGTTTACTCTTAACCATAACGTACCGGATTCACAATTCCACCCGCCAAAATCTCCCGCCGGGCCCACCAGGATGGCCGTTGATCGGAAACTTGTTTCAGTTCGCGCGCTCCGGGAAGCAGTTTTTCGAATACGTCGAGGAGCTAACGAAGATCTACGGCCCGATTCTCACTCTCAGGCTAGGGACTCGGACCATGATCATCATCTCCGACGCGAGCCTAGCTCACGAGGCGTTGATCGAGCGTGGGACCCAATTCGCGACCCGACCCGTCGAAACTCCGACCCGGAAAATCTTCAGCTCCAGTGAAACCACAGTTCATTCCGCCGTGTATGGACCCGTGTGGAGATCGTTGAGAAGAAACATGGTTCAGAACATGTTGAGCTCGAATCGGGTCAAAGGATTCGGATCCGCGAGAAAATCCGCCGTCGATAAACTCATCGGAAAGATCAAATCGGAGGCTAGAGACAACGACGGACTCGTCTGGGTTCTGAGAAACAGCAGATACGCTGCGTTTTGCGTTTTGTTAGATATGTGTTTCGGTGTTGAGATGGAGGAGGAATCAATCGAGAAGATGGATCAGATGATGACGGCGATTTTAAACGCCGTCGATCCAAAACTCCACGATTATCTCCCGATTTTAACGCCGTTTAACTCCGGCGAGAGAAGTCGCGCTCTGAAGCTTCGCCGTGAGCTTGTTGATTTCGTCGTCGGATTCATCGAGAAACGGAGGAAGGCGATTCGGAATCCACGAGGACACGACGAAACGTCGTCGTCTTTCTCGTATCTCGATACTCTCTTTGATCTCAAAATCGTCGAAGGAAGCGAAACGACGCCGTCTGACGAAGATTTCGTAACCCTTTGCTCGGAGTTTCTCAACGCCGGCACGGACACGACGGGTGCGGCGATCGAGTGGGGCATCGCGGAGCTGATAGCGAATCCCGAGATTCAATCTCGGCTCTACGATGAGATTAAATCAACGGTGGGAGATCGTGCGGTGGAGGAAGAAGACGTCGACAAAATGGTTTATTTACAAGCCGTGGTTAAAGAGCTTCTCCGGCGACACCCACCGACTTACTTTACGTTAAGCCACGGCGTAACGGAGACGACGACACTCTCTGGGTATAACATCCCCGTCGGAGTAAACATCGAGTTCTATCTTCCTGGAATCAGTGAAGACCCGAAGATATGGTCCGATCCGAAAAAATTCGACCCCACCCGGTTTGAATCGGGCCGAGAAGACGCTGATGTAACGGGAGTCGCCGGAATAAAGATGATGCCTTTTGGCGTTGGCCGTCGGATCTGTCCGGGGATGAGAATGGCGATGGTTCACGTGCATTTGATGATAGCGAGAATGGTTCAGGAGTTCGAATGGAGCGTGTATCCACCGGAGACCGTCGTTGATTTCACCGGAAAATTGGTATTCGCGGTGGTGATGAAGAACCCGTTGAGAGCTATGGTGAAACAAAGGCTTAGAAATTGAAAAACAAAAGTTTTTTATAATTAAATTAAATAAATATTTGGGCCACTAAAAAGCCCATTAACTCGGCCCAATAATATACAATTATCTCTTCTTCTTCTTCTTCTTCTTCTTCGATCTCTTTCAGATAGGTTTCTTCAGTTTACAGATTTTTTGTTTCGATTGATCTTCTTCTTCCAACACTTGTGACATGGAAGCAAATGGTATCTGGAGAGAAATCGAACGTTCTGAGAGGTTCTTTCTTTACAAAAATTGATTCAATTTTGTTTCATGTTTGCTTAATTTCGTTGATTCTATACTCAAAATTAGCGATGCTTACAGCTAAAAAGAACGAAACTTTTGCATATTTCTGATGAGCCCATGAATCAAATTCATCATCTTATACTTGTAAAAATCATTTTTGTGTTCTGGGTTTTTGATTTGCTTATTTTGTTTTTGTTGGTTGTGTATAGTTATCTCGTTTGCTCTATGTATCAAGAAGCAGAGTCATTATCTTCATCCATATTGAAAAAACTTATTGGCAACAATGATGATGTTCTATCTGAGGAAGCTCTTGATGATGATCATCATCATCAATTGTATGACATGTTGGATTCTACTGGAATGGTTTTAGTTCAATCCTTGCATGGACTCAGCAGGTAATTTAAAGATGATGTGTAGGAGATGATGTAGTTTGAGCATTTTCGTTTTCCTCTTTTAGTCTTACTTCCTTTTGGAATTGGATGTTGTAGCTTTAAGAGTTTAGTACTACTCTTGTTGTAGTTTCGGCGCTGTGATAGTTTTCTTTCATACAGGTCTGCTGAGATTGTTAATGAGTTAAGAGAAGTGTTTGGTGAAGTTGCAGCTATTCCTGTTCAAGTTCTTCTCACTGGGTATTGTTCTTGCTCTGTTTTTTCGATGTTATTACCGTTTTGTGTGCCTTGAGAAGGAGGCTGTTTGGTTCTTTCTGCCATATACATTTCAGTACTAGGAGTGAAATGACAACTCATAACCAAAGGGGCGAGCGAAAGAACCAGACCGAGGTTGTAGAATGTAGATATCTTTTTTTATTGATATTGTCTCTTTTCTTCTCTTTAGAATATGCCTTCAAATATCAGACGGTTCCTACTCGGGTGTACGTGAGATTCTGGAAGAATTCTTTAGCATTTGGATTTACAAGGACAATCGCTATATCCTTAATGATGCTAGAGTAAGTGCAAAAGGATTTCACGGGAAAATATTTTTGGAGATTGATGATTTAATGGAAGTTGTGGAGTTGTATACCTTTGGAGTTCTTGGAAAAGTTTCGAACGACGTGCGCGTAGCCATTTCATGGGTTGAGAAAGCTGCGCTGCCTGAAGAAAGACGACAGGTACACGATTGAATCTTTTTAAGAGTTGTGCATGAACTTGTGAATTTGTCCCAACTAAGATGCTGAGACTATACTCTCTGCTGTTTCAGGAGCTTTTGAGAAGATTGCATTCTTTACGTTCTCTCAAAACATCAAACGTTCCAGAGGCTAGTTCTGTTGAGGAACATTCCAAAGATTCTTCTTTTGCTCTAGTGAATAACAAGTCGTTAGCTAATATAAAGAACGATGAGATTGATTCCCTCCTGAAACTCTCTAAACAACATGAACCATCGTCACTTTGGTCGTCCCATCCTCTACGCCTCAAGGTCGGTAATACCCAATTTAGCATTTCCAAGGGAAAGGTTGCCATAAGCCTCGTTGGATTAATAATCTGTTATGCTTTAAAGAGAAAACGAGCTGCTTTCTTACGGTAAGTATTCTTCTAAGCCTGTTTCTGACTCCAATATGCTTGAATAGTTTCAACTTCATTGTGGTTTGTAATATCAGAAATAAGCTGTAAGCGCGTTTGTTTACCTGTTTCAGGATCATTCGCAGACAAATGGAGTCCACGAAAAAAGCGATTGTAGATTTCTGGAAACTCGCGTTCTCGTACCAAGTGAATCCTCTTGCAGCTATTCAATCCATACCAAGCACCACAACATGATGCAATAGCTGTACAGTCCTCACAGTGTAGAAGATGAATCAAGCACCTGAATTTCGCATTGAATCAAAGCTGCATCCTGTTTAGTGTTTAGCTACTCAAAGTGTTGTGGATACATATAATCTCCATTCATAGAATAAGGTTTTTGTCTATGTAAAACCAACACTAAACCATGTAATGTCACAAATATTTTCTTATTTTGCTGCTACATTGGCTCAGCAAACAACTGTTTTAGATGACAACACTTCAATAAGCAAAAGAAGGTGGCTCCAGAGAGAGAGCAATACAAAGCCACAAGTCACAGGAAACAGAAGAAAAGAAACAACCCCATAGAGATTTATTAATACAGACTCCGCCCGCATGAAAGTGCTGGCTCTGCTTCTCCTTAGGCCTTGGCTGATTCGCCCTCGGCGTCCCAGAAAGCCGTTTTCTTTCCAGTTTTTGACACCGTCTGCAACACAGCGTCTGGCTGCACATTTCCTTTCACCGTCACTTTCTGCTCCTGTAAATCCACATCAAATGACTCCACACCTGAAAACATATGTGGTTAAGTACTAGAAACATGCAGGTTACACGAGAACAACAATCATTTCGCCGAAACTATTGCTACGGTGAGACAAATGGGATGAGCCGACGACTGATTTAAGCTTTTAAAGCATCTGAATACTAAACAGAACATCAACACATCTCCAGAACTTACAATAGTCAACAGAGAAAACTACTAACCTTCCATTTTCCCAAGGACTCTTTTCACAGCTCCAACACATCCCTCACACATCATAGCTACTCTGAGAACAACGGTCTACACAAGAACAAGAAACATAAAAACCCAAAGCTTTAAGTAAGTTCTGTACAACTTAGTCAAGATCATAAGGAGAAACATAACTTGGGAACACTGCAAAATTTCGACTTGTTCTACTCGAAATGTTAAAACTTGTTAGGAGAATCAGATTCAGGCTAACAAAAGTGACAAACCCTTTGAAACACTGAAGCTAATTTCTCAAGAAAATCATCATCTCAAGATCAACAAAGAGAAGACACCAAAAGAAAAAAACCAACTTTCTTCTTATCATGATGAAGATTTAAGATCTGCGACTACAGATAATGATTAGAGACAGCGAGTAAGTGATAAAGCATAACTAGATCGAGGATGATGGAGAAAGGAATTCAATAAGATCAAACTATGAATTGAAAAGCTTTTGAGTTACGATCAATGACCCAGATTTTGGAAATTGAATTCAAAGAAGGAGAATCGAAAACCCGAATTGAAAATACCTGAGACATAGCTTTCGATTTCACAAAGAAAATCTTCAAACCACAGTGAAGGCTTGCGAGTAGTGAGAAAGAAAGAGAGAGATTGAAGAAATGATAAAATTGGACTATTACGATTTTTTACAGTGGAAGCAATTTACGAAAATACCCAAAATGGGCTACAAAAGTAAGAGTAAAAAAGCCGTTCATTTCACATATAATTAATTCAACCACGTAATTAATTAATTGGGATAAATATGAACAAAAATACATATAAAGGCCTCCAATATTTGCACTTTTTGTTTTTGGACTTTGATTTTTAGTTTTTGGTTTTTAGTTTTTGATTATTGATTATGATGTAATTTTTTATTTTTAAAAAATTTTGATTGGTTTTTTAAATTCTTCATAAAATTAACAAAACTCTTCAAAAACTCACGTTTTTTTGTTTTTAGATTTTATGTACAAAATTTAAAAACTATTCAAAAACTAGATTTTCTATAATTTAGTAGGGAATCCACTTTTTTTTAAAAACATAATTGGTGAAAAAGTAGCTTTCAGAGAATCAAAAACCAAAAACCAATCTAAAAACCATCGCCAAATCAACTCAAAAATCTTCTCGATTTTATTTGTATTGTTTGGTCCTGCTGTCTAGGGAAAAATGGTTCATGTTCCTAACAAAATTATATATTTTTTTCTTCTTTTTTCGTATAATATCCGATCATATTTTAATAAAAACGCATTTTGTACTACATAGTAGATTTCTCTTCGAAAAATCACTTCGTTGCCTGATCCGAGTTTGAAATTTCCAACCCAATAATGTTAGGATAACTGCATCACATATTATTAGATATAAATTGTCTAAGTTGAAGTCCAAATTCAGACTTCCCACAAAATTGTGTTCTTATTTCGAGGGAGGCTCGAGGTGATTCTCGCTCATTCTCAAGCCTTGCCTACTAGTACTAACACTATATATGAATAAAATACATTAATATGTATATATGTTCATGCTGCAGAATTAAATAGGATTTATACCTTATGTATTAGTTATAATTCATCTAACAAAATTTGACTTTTAAATTCTAAAAATAAGAAAAACTACTAGAATGCAAAAAGATTGGTTAGTTAACCAAAAATTTATACTAAAAATAGTATTAACTACTTTATCTTCATTTCTAACATTCGAAAGTTTTCAAGAAAATCTTGAAATTGTGATTACATTGGCACGTAGGTTAATTAGAGTTGTTACTATGGTTGCAAAATGTGCTGTTTAAAAATTTTAAACCGCGTTTTATTATTAACAAATCTTTTCAAAATTATAGAAACTAAACTAAACAAAACAAATTACTTTCTTTTTGGGAATTCATTATGTCTTTATAAATAACTTTTACTTCTTCTTTTTTTTTCCAAATTTTTCATTAAATTACTCAATAAGTAGAACAAATCTTTAAGGTGAAAATGAAGAAAATTTCTAAAAAGCTATCTACGAAGTACGTGAAGCTCCACAAGTGCCGGCTCAAGGAAGACGGTTCAATGAAGCCGGAGGAAGATAATGGAGAGCTTTTCCGGGAGACTCATTCGCCGGAAAACGAAGAAAGTAATGAAACAAAAGAGACACCAAAGAATGAGACACCTAATGTTACAAAGATTATAGAGTCCATGCATCGTAAGCTAATGCTAAAAGAGAAGGCAAGCAAAAAGAATATTTACATGGACGGTCAAGATCGATCCGAAATGGCCGAACGTTCGGTTAGAAATGGCGGCCGTCCTCGCAAGGAAAGCTCGAATGGTAATGGTATGGATCATTTTGAAAATATGATTAGAGGTCGTAATCGTATGGACCATACTCAAGAATCCATAAAGAACGGTGCGCGTGACCGCGTGGACCAGCTTGAAGGATCTAGCAAAGACATTACTCATAAAATAAGCGGTCAAGTAGATCAATCATATGATGGATCAACTAAAAATATTCCTTCTAATTTCGCTTCGAAGAAAGATTATATTGATTGGATTGAATATGTGGAAGGATCTAGTCATCATTGTTTCGATCGATATGAAAATTTCGAAAAAACATTTCGAAAATACGATAAAGATCATGATCAAGTAAGCGTTGGGATATCAGAAGGATCGGTAGAGGGAAATAACGATGAGATGTTATTACTCAAGAGCTCTAAGGATAGAAAAAATGAGAAATTTGATAAGAAAACAAAAGGTAGAAAGGCTAAAGATTCATTGGTATGTGAAATTGTTGATTAAAAGAAGGAATATATATATATATATATATATATATATATATATATATATATATATCTTAT
>OVAN01002351.1:0-33979 GCA_900406275.1 Anastatica hierochuntica | reverse complement strand
TTTAAAATATATGTTGGTTTGTCTCTACTTTTGTATTTAAAACATGTCCAGATCTATTTTTATATTACACATAATCGTATATTTGTATATTAATATATGATTTTTGTTTAAAACCTTTCAAAATGTTAGATGTGTACTATATATAATTTATCATTCTATTAAAAACACCTATAGATATTTAATTTTACGAAAAATTAAATAATCCCGCGCTTGGCGCGGGACAAAAATCTAGTTTACTATAAACACTTAAAAATTTATTCAAATTCAAACCTAATCAAAAACGAAAAAGATAGTTATAATCTTTACAAAAATAAAATGGTATATTGTTTAAATCGGGAATAGTTAAGCTAAATTAACATAAATAAAAATTAAGTCAATCAACCCTAATTATTGTGGAAGAGCTATGTCCATTACTATATATACTACACCATATGGGTACATAATTCTTCATACAACTAAAAACATAGTCTCCATTTTTATAAAAATAAAGAATACACAAAATGTCCAAGTTAAGAATGTTGCTGAAATTATCGTCCTTCATAACGAATTTTTGATTACTGTGAGAGTTTTAAAAGTTTGGAAACAAAATTTTACATATGGTGTTAAGCTTGAGTTGGTCTTTGCGAATGAATATGTAAGCTTTTTTATTTTTATTATTTCATGAAATATTTATTTTATTTGATCATCAAAACTTTTTATTTCTTCCAAAAAATGATATATAGTATTCTAAATCTAAAGTTCTTACTTTTTCTACATATATGATAGAAAATTCTTTTCGTGTGTGACGTTTTAATTCTATATCTCTCTGTTTTTATTTTATTATTATATTAGGAACAATATATCGCATGGCGTATGTTGAAGTAAGCTTGAATCATGTTAAACCAAACCGAAGTTAAGTGGAAGATCGTATTTGCCTAAACCGAACCGAGTTATGGTTTCCTATGAAGATTAGGATTAGGATGTCTTTAGGAGTTATCTATTAGATTTCCTAAGTGTTTAGGGAAATATGTTAGATATAAAAAGAGTGTTTTTATCGAGTTATGATAGAGAGCTTTTGGAGAGAATTAACTTTGAGAGTTTAGACGTGAGGTCTTGTGAGTTTTGAGTTATTTTCTCATTAATAAGAAGAAAGATTTCTTGTTACTTTGCTATCTATTCATACAATAACAAGTTACGATCCTACAATTGGTATCAGAGCTTAAGGAAAGCTTTGAATATCACGATCATCCTTATAGTAAATCAATTGAAGCAAAGCTAATAGAGAACAATCTCCTTCTCTGTTTTGTTTTGAACGAAAGAGACTTTACTATAAAACCGTGAATAAAACAAAGTTTTTCCTTTAGGGTTTCTTGTTGTTTTTTTTTGAAACAAACTTCGTGTCTCCATGATGGGAGAAACGGCTCCTACGAGTGCAATGTCAACATTGACATCAGCGGCCGCGGCTAGTCCTACTAGTGAAGGTGGAGCTCCATCTTCCATAAAGTGTCCTATCTTAAACGCAACTAATCATACCGTGTGGGCTATGAAGATGAAAGTCGTGCTGAGAGTTCATAAGGTATGGGAGGTAATCGAGCCCAGAATTGATAACAGTGAGAAGAATGATGTAGCTATGGCACTATTGTTCGAGTCTATTCCAGAGACTTTAGTTCTTCAAGTGGGAGAACTAAGCACAGCTAAACAACTTTGGGAGGCTATCAAAGCTAGACACGTAGGAGCAGAGAGAGTAAAAGAGGCTCGTCTACAAACTTTGATGGCTGAATTTGAATATGAAAGAGATAGATACAATAGATATGTTTGTCGGGCGACTAACTGAAATCTCCTCGAAGTCATCCTCGTTAGGTGAAGAGATAAACGAGCCTAAGCTTCTCAAGAAGTTTCTAAAGTGCCTGCCAAGAAAGAAGTATATTCACATAGTCGCTACTTTAGAACAAGTCTTGGACTTAAAAACCACGAGATTTGAAGACATTGTTGGTCGCTTAAAGGTATATGAGGAACGAATCTCAGAAGAAGATGATGTTGGAGTTGGCGACCAAGACAAACTGATGTACGCCAATACCTCTTCGCTTGAGACACAATCAAACCGTGAGAACTATGGAGAATATAGGGGCCGCGGAAGAGGAGGCCGCTTTGGACGAGGAAGAGGATGAGGTCGAGGAAGAGACACATCGAAAATCACGTGCTATAGATGCGATAAACTAGGACATTACGCGTCTACGTGTCCGGATCGATTGCTCAAGTTGCAAGAGACTCAAGAAACGGAGACAGAGAATACACAAGAGGCTGATGAACTTATGATTCATGAGGTAGTCTACTTAAATGAAGAAAACATAGTGCCGAGTAAATATGAGTCAAGAGATAAAGAAAGTAGTGTGTGTGTGGTATCTTGATAACGGGGCAAGTAACCACATGAGTGGAGACCATAGATATTTCGCTAGCATTGATAGCACAATCTCTGGTAAAGTGAGATTTGGAGATGACTCCAGGATAGACATTAAAGGAAAAGGAACTGTAGAGCTTGTTGACATGAATGGCGATATCAGAAAAGTGGCCAATGTCTACTATATACCCGACCTTAAGAGTAATATCATAAGTCTTGGACAAGCTACAGAAGCAGGATGTGATATCAGAATGAAGTCAGACTACCTAACGATGCATGATAGGAATGGGAAGTTGATCGCTAGAACCACAAGGTCGAAGAATAAACTTTACAAAGTCCACATGGGCCACAAAGAGAGCGGAGGTCGCAAAGAGGATGTGTGCTTAAGCACCATTGCAGCTAGCGAATCCAGCTTGTGGCACGCTAGGTTGGGGCACGTAAACATGGAAACAATGAGATATATGGCCGAGAGAGAACTAGTGATCGGGGTTCCATGCATCAAAGCTGAAGACAAAGTGTGTGAATCATGCCTGCGTGCAAAGCAGACAAGGAGACCGTTCCCACAAGCTACTCTTTTCTGAGCTAAAGAAAACCTTGAACTCGTACATGGTGACTTATGTGGACCCATAAGCCCAAGCACAACTGCTGGAAATAAGTATGTGTTTGTGATCATAGACGATCATTCTCGCTACATGTGGACTCTTCTACTTAAAGAAAAGGGAGATGCGTTTGATGGTTTTAAAAGATACAAAAGCATTGTTGAAAGAGAGTGTGGAAGGTGTATACAAACCTTCCGAACAGATCATGGTGGCGAGTTCATGTCATGCGAATTCCAAACATTCTGCGATAACTCCGGAATCAAAAGACACCTTACGGCACCCTATACACCGCAACAAAATGGTAGTTGACTGTCAAAACCGAACACTGATGGAGATGACAAGAAGTATCATGAAGCACATGGGAGTTCCGAATTATTTATGGGGAGAAGCTATTAAACATTGTACTTACTTGCTAAACCGAGTCGCAAGCCGTGTTGTGAACAATCGGACCCCATATGAACTACTCTTTGCGAAGAAACCAAGCTTAAGTCACTTGAGAACCTTCGGATTCTTGGGGTACGCGAAGGTAGAAACTGGTCACTTAAAGAAGCTCAATGACAGGACTCGTAAGCTGGTACATCTCGGAACCGAGCCTGGCTCAAAGGCATATCGCCTTCTTGATCCACAAACACGGAAAATGGTTGTGAGCCGAGATGTAATTTTCGATGAGACTAGAAGCTGGGACTGGAATCATGAAATCTCCTCTGTAAACAACGATGAAATCTTCAGAATTAGCCTCGAAACATACGACAATAGAGGTATACAATTTGGTGAAGAAGAAGCTGTGAATCGAGAGATTGAGAATGACGAAACAGAGTCCACGACACACAAGAGGCAAAACGTGACTCATAAAGTTGAGACAGAGAGAGAACTGTGCGAAACAAACTCCATTAATGGAGATAATGAGGTAGCTTCAGGCGCAATTAATTGCCTTGAAGAAGATGAAGGTACAAGACGATATTTCGCGAACGAAGCAAATATAGAGCCTGTAATAAGAAGATCCTCCCGACATGTTGTAAAACCAAAGTATTTGGATGACTACATTCTTCTCGCATAAGAGGAAGGAGAGATGGTAATGTTATGTCTTAATAGTGAACCACTTTATTTGAACGATGCTAAAGACTCGAAGGAGTGGCTTGTTGCGTGCGAAGACGAGATTGCTTCTATCACGAGATTAAACTCGTGGGATCTGGTGAGCTTACCGGTCGGCGCCAAGGCTATTGGACTTAATTGGTTATTCAAACTGAAAAAGAACTCGGATGGGAGTATTAATAAGCACAAAGCTCGACTCGTTGCAAAGGGGTATATACAAAGACATGGGATTGACTTTGACGAGGTATTTGCCCCGGTAGCTAGATTGGAAACTATACGCTTACTTATTAATTTTGCAGTCTCTCGAAGTTGGGAAATACATCACTTGGATGTGAAAACCGCGTTCTTACACGGAGAACTCAAGGAAGTCGTATTTGTTACACAACCTGAAGGGTTCGAGGTAAAGGGACAAGAAGATAAGGTGTATAAGCTGAAGAAGGCTCTATATGGACTCATACAAGCGCCAAGAGCATGGAGTGAAAAGTTGAATCAGATTTTGAGAAGTATACAATTCACTAAGTGTCTAAAGGAGCCTTTGGTATTCAGAAAAATGGTAAGAGGCAGTCTTCTTCTTGTTGCTGTTTACGTTGATGATTTTTTGTCACAGGTGAAGATGTGAGAAACATCAATGAGTTTAAGAATGAAATATCCACCAAGTTTGAGATGAGTGACTTAGGACATTTGACATATTATCTCGGGATTGAAGTAAAACGAGATGGTGCAGTTGTGATGTTAAACCAAAGTCGGTATGCAAAAAGGATCTTGGAGAATTTGGGTATGGAGGAATGTAATCCTGCGCAGGTTCCTATGGATTATGCACTTAAGCTGTCGAAGGTTGAAGAAGAAGAAGAAGACATAGATGCTAGGAGTTATAGGAAGACCATTGGGTGTCTTCGGTATCTCTTACATACTAGACCAGATTTGTCATTCTGTGTTGGTGTGCTGAGTAGATATATGCAGAGACCGAAGAAATCGCATGGAGAAACACTGAAACAGTGTCTGAGATACCTGAAAGGAACGACATCTTTTGGTTTGGTTGTTAGGGCGGCGGATCCTAAGGAGATGTGTCTAGTTGGCTATAGCGATAGTAGTCACAATGTTGATCCTGATGATGGTAGAAGTACCACAGGACACATTTTCTTTCTTGGTGAGAGTCCAATCACATGGTGCTCACAAAAGCAAGAAATTGTGGCGCTATCTTCATGTGAACCGGATTTTATGGTCAGGACTGAGGCTGCGAGACAGGCTATGTGGCTCAGAGAGCTTCTTGGCGAAATCACAGGTAAAACTGAAGAAAAGGTGGTCATACGTATTGATAACAAGTCAGCAATTGCGCTCACAAAAAATCCTGTCTTTCATGGGAGAAGCAAACACATTCACACTCGATTCCACTTTATTCGAGAATGTGTTGAGAAAGATTGGATTGAAGTCGTTCATGTTCCTGGAAGTGAGCAGAAGGCAGACATCTTGACTAAGTCGCTTGGGAAGATCAAATTTAAGGAAATGAGGGAGTCTATTGGAGTTCAAGATCTAAGTAGACATGATTCTAAGCTTAAAGGGGAGAATGTTGAAGTAAGCTTGAATCATGTTAAACCAAACCGAAGCTAAGTGGAAGATCGTATTTGCCTAAACCGAAACGAGTTATGGTTTCCTATGAAGATTAGGATTAAGATGTCTTTAGGAGTTATCTATTAGATTTCCTAAGTGTTTAGGGAAATATGTTAGATATAAAAAGAGTGCTTTTTTATCGAGTTATGGTAGAGAGCTTTCGGAGAGAATTAACTTTGAGAGTTTAGACGTGAGGTCTTGTGAGTTTTGAGCTATTTTCTCATTAATAAGAAGAGAGATTTCTTGTTACTTTGCTATCTATTCATACAATAACAAGTTACGATCTTACAGCGTATGTCTCAAAGATTAACTTCTGTTTATGATTTCATAAGTATTTTTGTAAAGCAAAAAAATTCATGCTTTCGTGAATAATGAGCTTGTCAAGATGTTTGAAGAAATGATGACAACGGAAGGAGTTTGGAAAAGAATTTCAAATTTTGATGTTCTTCCTATGAATTCTTATTATCGAACCACAAAACACCGTTCAAAATTTCTTTCAAATTGAATAATGTCGTCTTTGGGATATCTATGATATTTAATAATAATTATTTTAATTTTGTTGATTTTACCCCGTACTAAATGTGGATTTTGACATCAAGTATTTGGTTAGTAAGTTGTATGTTTGTGTTATTGGTTTATTCTAAATTTTGGATTCTTATTGAAAATATACTAATAAACTTTGTTACATAATTTCATATGTAATTGGTCAAATATCTAACGTTGTCACCTTGAAAACAAGAAGCTCACAGGCTCTTAGAGTGGACATGAAAGATATTACTTTCCTTATGCAAGACTTGGAGTAAGTTTCTTTGAAAAATGTTTTTACTGATGTTAAGTTCTTTATTTTATTGTCGAAATTTGGTCACTTGTACTCTCTTTTTATTTTAAATTAGCGATGAAGTAGTTGATTATATAATGTGGGGTCAATATGCTGATCATTTCTGTGAACTATTGACGAACAATATCGACTCCCTCAAAATATTAGTTTTGAGGTTTGTAACAATTAGAGACTAGAGAGATGATTTTTTGTAATTGTTTTGCATTTAAAATTTTATTTTTTTCACAATCTTTAAATCTATATATGCTCACATAAAAATCTTGTGCGTTTCTTATTATGTTAAATTTTATAAAATTTTCAAACATACAAAAGTTTGATTTTTTCATTGTTATGTTTTTCCTTAATATATGTTAAATTCTAATTTATTGTTAATCACAAATCAAATATATGAGATATCGGAAATGCGTATTCTCGGATTTAAGATTGTTAAATGAATATTTAACACATAATGTAAACTTTAATATATTTCGATCAATAAGAATATTAAATTCATTTTTTCAACAAGATAAATAACCATATTTACGTAAATATGTTAACATATAATACCGATATTATCTTTAAAATAATGGTGACCTACAGATTTTTGGCATCACAATATCATTAATATATAAGTATCTTTGAGATTATACGTATGATAACTTAAAGAAATTTCAAAAATGTGGAACTTTTACAACAAAAACTGTTAGTTTGTCATAAAATTTAGAATTTTTATCCATGCACAAGGTGCGGGGCAACTAACTAGTAATAATATTATAATGCATGATTTGAATTTATATGGTCTTGAATTAGCAAATGATTGGTGATTTCTATTTTCTTACTTGATTTGAGATGAAATCACACAATTTAGAGTTTGTAAGTTTGATGAATGATGTTATTAAGCGTGAACGAGTAAAACCACTTGAGTATTGACTTGTTGTGCTTGAATGGCTTATGGTTTACATTGTCACTTAGTATTTCATTTTGATTTAATCATCTCTTGATACTTACTTGCATAAATTCTCTTTTTTAGGTATAAACTCATTGAAAAATGACATTGAGGAAAGTATATAGGAAGAAGCTCTAAGAGAATCAAGAAGCTCTTCATGCACATTGGTGCAATGTACAAACTCATAGCCCTTGTACATACATTTAGTTACATGCACTTTATGTTTTTAAAACTCTCTCTCACGGTTTAAGATTCACTAGAACTGTATTTTTTGTATAACTATTAAAAAGATACATCATAAAATGTATTTTTCAATATCATATAACTAAGAAAATTACTTATTTCTAACTTTTCCAAGAAATTACATATTCCAAACCAATTTACTATTTTTTGTTTTCTCATCCTATTATATATTAAAAGAGAAATGACTTAAGTTGTTTTGTCCACGTATTGCTCATAGGTGAGTTGTAGAATTAAACATTATAATTTGATTGGTCGATTAGTTTTGATTTTTAGAATTCTTTTAAATTTTTTCAAGAAAAAAGGACATTAAATTTGTTTCTAGCAAATAATGTGTGATTATGAAATTTGAATTATTTAGGTAAAAAAATTGATTAGTTTTATTCGAATTATTTAATTATGGAAATATAAAACTAGAATGGGAATGTATTTCATATTTCAGTTATTAAATATGGAAACCGTAATTAGTAATGAAATACTTTAGAAAATAATTAGTAAATTATAATTCAATTTTCTAGGAAATTATTTGTGATTACGAAATTTGAATTTCCTAATTGATTGGTTTTATTCGAATTATCTAATTATGAAAATATAAAATTAGAATGAGAATGTATTAAAATTTCGGTTTAATAAATATGAAAATTGTAATAAGAAATAAAATAATTAAGGAAATAATTAAGGAAACTATAATTCAATTTTCTAGCAAATTATGTGTGATTAAGAAATTTGAATTTGCTAATTGATTGGCTTTATTAGAATTATCTAATTATGGAAATACAAAATTAGAATGTAATTTATTAAAATTTCCATTTAATAAATATGAACATCATAATTATAAATGAAATAATTAAGGAAACTATAATTGAATTTTGCCTTGTGGAACAATATTACTTTGATGAATAAATATGGTTCTACATACAACCAAAAATCTAGTTTCCATTTTTTTAGAAAAATAATACATATCGATAATGGTTCAAGTTAATGTTGTTGAACTTATTGTCACTCCTAACGATTTTACGATTAATGTGAGGATTTTAAATGTTCGGAAACAACATTATACATATGGTGTTAAGCTTGAATTTGTCTTTGCGGATCAATATGTAAGCCTTTTGATTTATATCTTATTTTGTTATATTTGATTTTAGTTTATATCTTTTCAAAAGTTAATACTTTCTTCCTAAAAATGGTATTAATAACAAACTTAAGCTGTTTATTATAACATATGGTTTTGTTATTGTAATTTCACTTTTTCGGGTGCATTACTTTGAACTGTCTAAACTTCTTTGCATAAAAAATGATTACCTAATGTTTATGATTTCATTATTATTGGCGAAAACTTTTTTCATTATTGTTTTCGTAGGGTAATAAAATCTATGTTTCCATGAATAATGAGCTTGTCAACATGTTTGAAGAAAGATTGTCATCGGGAGGAGTTTGGAAAAGAATCTCAAATTTTGATATTCTTCCTATGAATTCTTATTATCGAACCACAAAACACCCATTCAAAATTACTTTCAGATCTGAGACTATCATCTTTGGAATATATACGATATCTGATAATAAATATTTTGATTTTGTTGATTTCACCATCATCCTAAATGTGGATTTTGACACCAAATACTATTTTGATAATTTGTATGTTGGGTTATTTTTTATTCTAAATTTACTATTTAAGTCTTTAATATATTAATAAGACTTGTTTCATATTTTCAAATGTAATTGGTCAAATCTCAAACGTAGGCACTTTGAGAGTACAAAGTCCATGGGCTCCTAGCGTGGTCACAAAAGATATTACTTTCCAAATGCGAGACATCGAGCAAGTTTGATCGAAAAATTATTTCATTAATGTTATGTTCTTTATTTCATTGTCAACTTCTAATCATTTGAACTTTTTTTCTTTAAAACAGCGATGAAGTAGTAGATTATATAATGTGGGATCAACATGTTGATCAATTCGGTGACTTGTTGATGAACAACATTGATTCCCTCGAAATATTAGTTTTGAGGTTTGCAATAGTTAGAGAATAGAGAGGTTGAATTTTTTTAAAATTTTTTCGCATGTTATATTTTAATTTTATTCACTATCTTTAAACCACAAAGATTTGATATATAAAATCAACAAAAATCCATAGGTAAGTGTATAATCTCAAATGGTACTTGCGGTGGATTTCAGATGATTTTGAATCCCGATTTGCCCGCAGTTAATGATTTCAAGCGAAGGCTTTATATGCATATTAAAGAAAACTACATTTTATATTTATTATAATGTAATATATCTCTTTTAAATATTTCAATACATTATTTTCAGACTCTGTAACAAAAAACAATGCCTGAAAGAATCTTGAAGAACGGAAGAATTATTGTGACGGCAGATAGAACATTGAAATTTGCCTTGCATTAGTTTTCTTATTGATTTTAAGTGTTTTTTAATGGATTTTAAGTTTATTTTAATTATTTTTTTGGCTTTTATTAGTTTAATGGTATTTGTTTTTTTTTAACATGGTCCATTTGTCCTTAGTTGGTGCTTAAACATTTGTCAAAACTCTAGGTTAAATTGATGTAAACGTTGTTATAGTAATCGTCCTTAGTCGGTGCTTAAACATTTGTTAAAACTCGCATTATTTTACTTTTATTTCACTGTATTAAAAAATCATACAATAAAAAGAAGTTTTAAAGCCAAATATCAACTGTAAAACCAAGATCAACTTTTGTTGACTCCAAAAATCAACGTGAATCAATATAATCTCAAGTGACCAATTTCTTTAATCAATATAAGCCTAACGGCTATGTTCTGACTTCTTCTTAACTTTTTTCAATTCTAAATTTTGAAATGAAACAAACATGCAATAGCGATTGTATGATGGTTAATGGTATGATAACTGTCCCACTTTGGCTCCATGATCAAATTTTAAAATATTAATGCTAAACTAATTATGAAAATTTTTTGTTTCAAATATTTTTTCTATAAATATGTAGGTGTAGATAATTGGAATAGCAAGTTATGAAGGGTTGACTAAAGCTTCAACGAACGTTTTCTAGAGTCCCGTTTAAATGAGTATTATTTATTTAGGCAATGCTTTGTTTAGAAAATTTTGAAGAGATAAATTTTCTTAAAATGCGTAAAAAACTCTAAGACATCTTAGGGTCCCGACATCTTATAATAAAAAACAGAGGAATTTTTTCGAAAATTCTAAAGTTAGAGTCTATTTCGAAGTCTCAAAACGCCCTATATATTATGACTTACAGAAACAAAGTTAATTCATTCCAAAACCTCAACTCACATATACATTCCCTACTTATTTTACTAAAGATATGGCTATTTTGTTTAATATACATAAGATTTTTTCTCGTGTAAAAAATCCTTATTTAAATCCTTCCTATCACTTATAAACTCACTGTTTTATTGTAAATTTGAAATAATTTATTTTCATAAGTAAACATAAAAAACAATATAGTTAAATTCTCCATATAATACTAATGCCCGCGTATTCTCGCAGAACAATTTAGATTATGTTCCCAGAACAAAATCATATGTTGTTATAATCTTAGCTAATTTCCTTTTTTCTATTTTATTCTTTAAAGTTAGTTAGTAATTTAATAATAATATTTTTTTAATATATGTTAAGTAAATTATTAAGAGTAATTTTTTATTTAGACGCTCTAACTTTAAGTCGCAGCCATACTATCAAACATTATATATGTTACGGCATATTTATTTTTTCTCAATCATCCAAAAGTATTATAAAACATTACTTTTTACAATTAGGAGTAAATGCTAATACACGTGTATATTGTCATTTTTCATGCGAAGAAAGTTTGAATCTTTGCTTGCTTTGAGATTTTTTTTTATGCGAAAAACCTCACTATATCTTTGTATGTGTTGAATGTAAGAAGTAAGATATTAGATTGTTTATCTGATTCATGATCCAAGAATAAAATCGATATTTATGGACCGAGATCACTCGATATTTATCAGTGGTATATGTTTTGTTTTTCAAATCCTCCTCTCTCTCCTCTCGGCGATCTAACCCTGAACAGTGACTTCCTTCTCTATCATTTACCGTCGGCGTCTCACACGGCGTCGGCCACCCTCACCACCGGACCCTCAAGGCCCTCCCCTCCTCATGGGGAAGAAAAAACCACCCAAAAAAACCACCTCAAACTACCCTCCACCATCTCCTTCTCATCTGCCCAGATCTGAAAATCCAAGCTCAGATCCGGTTAACTCTACGCTACCTGAGTTGAAGCCCAAACCCTCAAACTAGAAACAGAGTCATCACGCAAAGGCTATGGCAAATCGAGGGGCAGACCATGTTCGTTGCTAAATGGGAACCAGATGTTACTACTGAGAAACCTGAACTCACTACAGCTCCTATTTGGATCGAACTTCGTAAAGTTCCTCTTCAACTCTTTAATGATGAGTGTCTGGAACGAATCACTGGAATGGTTGGAGACCCTAAGTTTCTACATCCGACTACGGCAAACAAAACAAATCTAGAAGTAGCAAAAATTTTCACCATCATTGATCCTCGTAAGCCACTTCCAGAAGCTGTAAATGTTCAGCTCGACAATGGTGAGCTAAGAAGAATTGAGGTTTCAAGTCCTTGGATGCCGCCAATTTGTTCTTTTTGCAAGGAAGTCGGCCATAGCCTGAAGCGGTGTAAAACAGCGCCTAAAACTTGTGCAACTTGTAACTCTACCACTCACCAGTCTGATCATTGTCCCCGTTCAAACTCGAATGGTGAGAAGGTAAGGAGGACTAGGAAGCGTTCTAAATCTCCTTCCCAGAAAAAACCCACTAAAGCTTGGGTTCCAAAATCTCAATCTCAACCACTTCAGGGCTCATATGCGGAGTCTGATGCGGATCAGAATGATGGGCTTAATACTCCACCTCCTCAAGTTCCTATTGATAAAGGGAAGGGTATTGTGAACCAACCGGTGATTTATCAGATAGGGGAAGGCAGTGGCACACTATCTGTCGATATCGGTCTGGAGAAGTTGATTGTTAACACACCTCTGAAAGGAAATCCTCTAAATCCCCAACTGTCTAATGCGGAAGTGCAAATGCAGGATGAGGTTAGTGTGAATTCTCAGGAGAGCGAGGACCCGCCTTTCACATTTGTGTTATCCCAAAGGCAACGCAGGAAAGCAAGAGCCTTAAAGGGCTCTCGGGGCAAAGGCCCCAAAATCTAATCCTATCTTATGTGTACAGATATTTTTTGTTGGAATGTGCGTGGGTTGAATATATCTACTCACCAGTCAGGTTTAAAGAGTTGGCTTTTGAAGAACAAACCTGTTTTTGGGGGTGTCATCGAGACCCACGTTAAATATGATAAAGTATCGGAGATAATTTCGTATGTAATGCCAGGATGGTTTTTTTAGGCTAACTACAACTACTCGGAGATTGGGAAAATCTGGATAGTTTGGGACCCTTCAGTCAGAGTTACTATGATTCGATCATCGTTACAAAGCATGACCTGTGAGATCCTTCTTCCCAATTCAGGAGAGCCGACAGTGATATCTATTGTTTATGCGGCTAATGATGAAGAGACTAGGAGATTATTATGGCAAGAGTTAATTGACATCTCTATGGATCGAAGAGTGGTAGGCAAACCTTGGGCTGTTCTGGGGGATTTTAACCAGATTTTGAATCCATCAGAGAGCTCGGTCATGACAAGCTTAAACGTTGACAGACCTATGCGAGATTTCAGAGACTGCCTGATAAATGCCTCCTTGCAGGACTTAACTTTTAGGGGTTGTTCTTTCACTTGGTGGAATAAACGAGTTGCTGCTCCAGTTGCGAAAAAGTTGGATAGAATTCTAGTAAGTGATGATTGGTTTTCCCGGTTTCCTTCTTCCTTCGCTTACTTTGGAGAACCAGATTTCTCGGATCATGCTTGTTGTAGCCTGAATCTTTCACCGACAGTTCCTAAGTCGAATCACCCTTTTCGCTTTTATAACCTCCTCCTCCAGAATGAGAATTTCCTTTCCCTGGTAAATGAGGTATGGTTTTCCACGAATGTTGTTGGATTGGAGATGTTTAGAGTATCTATGAAGCTTAAAGCGCTAAAAAATCCAATCAGATCCTTCAGCAAAGAAAACTACTCTCAGCTTGAGTTACGAGTTAAGGAATCTCATGCTGATCTGTTAAGGATCCAAGATCGTCTTCTGTCTTCTCCTTCTCCTGATTTGGCTACTCAGGAAGCTAAAGCATACGACAAGTGGAAAATGCTTTCCAATGCTGAGAAGGCTTTCTTTGTTCAAAGATCGAGAGTCCAATGGATTAAAGAAGGCGACGCTAACACTGGATACTTCCACAAAATGACGCAGATCAAAAATACCTCCAACAGAATTCATTACCTGGAGCTGGAGGATGGCCGAAGAGTTGAAAACCTTCAAGAGATTAGGAATCATTGCGTTGACTACTTTTCTGATCTATTGCAACCGAATGATGATTCAGGTCTGGATTATGCTCAAGAATTGACTTCTCTCTTGGATTTCCGGTGCTCGGACGCTCAGAAAACTTTGTTGGAAAGCAGTTGTTCCCCAGAAGAGATCAAAAAGACTTTTTTTCAAGCTTTCTCGAAACAAGACAAGTGGGCCAGATGGTTTCTCCTCAGAATTCTTCACTGCGTGTTGGTGTATCATTGGTCCTGAAGTTACTGCTGCGGTGATGGAGTTTTTCAATTCTAGTAAGCTACTTACTCAATGGAATGCTACCACAATAGTTTTGATTCCGAAGATTCCTAATGCAGCCAGCTTGAAGGATTTCAGACCGATATCTTGTTTAAACACCCTTTACAAGGTAATATCAAAGTTGTTGGCAAAAAAGCTAAAGAGCATCCTACCTGAGGTAATTTCCAATTACCAATCCGCTTTTCTTCCGGGCAGAATCCTTGCTGAGAATGTGCTTCTTGCAACCGAGATTATCAAGGGGTACAATTGGAATCATACCGATGGAAGAGGCATGTTAAGTGTTGATTTATGGAAAGCCTTTGACACGGTTAATTGGAAATTCATTCTGACCATCCTTGAGGTGATTCAAGTTCCGCCACGGTTCTTGAATTGGATTTCTCAATGTATGACCACCCCTTATTTATCCGTTGCGGTGAATGGCGAATTGAGTGGATTCTTCAAGAGTGGTAGAGGCTTGAGATAAGGTGACCCCATCTCTCCGTACCTCTTCATCCTTGCCATGGAAGCTCTCTCAAAGCTTCTTCAATTCAGATATTCAGGAGGTTTTATTGGCTATCATCCAAAGACAGCTGATCTGAAAATCTCCCACCTAATGTTCGCGGATGATATAATGATCTTTTTTGATGGGAATGAGTCTTCTTTGGAATCTATTGGTGATACGCTTGAAGAATTTGGTCTTTGGTCTGGTTTGAAGTTGAATCGTGGTAAGACAAAATTGTTTTTTGCTGGTGTTAATCAGGAACAGGTTGTGGCTCTATCATCTAAAGGCTATGTAACTAGTTCCCTCCCAATTCGTTATTTGGGTCTGCCTCTTCATAGCAGGAAACTTAGACTTTCTGAATATGCGCCTTTACTTGACAAAATAGCAGACAGATTTAGAGCTTGGTCAGCCAAAATGCTCTCATTTGTAGGAAGAATGCAGCTAATTGCATCAGTAATCTCTGGTGTAGTTCTGTTCTGGTCTTCCGCTTTCATATTACCAGCTGGTTGCCTAAAACGAATTGAATCTATGTGTTCAAAGTTTCTTTGGGCGGGAGACATAGACTCGACAAATAAAGCGAAGGTTAGTTGGACCAAATTGTGTCTACCAAAAGAAGAAGGAGGCTTAGGCCTCAAAAGTTTCAAATGGTGGAATATTACTTTATGCCTCAGACTTTGTTGGGCTCTATTTTCTCAAAGTGGTTCGCTATGGGTTGCGTGGCATCGTCACCATCACCTCAGACATGTATCTTTCTGGGGAGTAAAGGAAACTGCTCAAGACACATGGAATTGGAGAAGTATTCTAAAATTTCGACCGTTAGCAAAGAGGTTCATTCGAGGTTATTTGGGTAATGGTCGTACTCTAAGTTTTTGGTATGATACTTGGACACCGTTCGGATCGCTAATTCAATATCTAGGTCCCTCTGGACCAAGAGACCTTCGGCTTCCCTTGAATGCAACGGTTGTAGATGCTTGCTCAAGTACAGGTTGGAATCTCCCAGCCCCTCGCTCAGACAACTCCCTGCAGCTTCAGGTCTTTCTTTCAACGTTGACCCTTCCTGTACACGTCGAAGACACTTGTGATTATTATCGCTGGGAATATGAGGGTACCTCCTTTGATACATTTTCCTCGCGATTCACGTGGGACATCATTAGACCACGAGATAATGTCAAGCCTTGGTCCTCTGTTGTTTGGTTCAAAGGGGCTGTCAATCGTAATGCTTTTCATATGTGGGTGGCACAGCTGGACAGATTGCCAACTCGTGCTCGACTCTGCTCTTGGGGTCTACAAGTTTCTCCTACTTGCTGTCTCTGCAACTGTTACACAGAAACTAGAGACCACTTGCTTCTGAGGTGTGACTTTAGTGAAGTAATATGGAATATGGTCCAAGCAAGGCTCCGTTTACCTCAGCGCCTGTTCATCACTTGGGATGCTCTGTTATCATGGGCTAGTATCTCTTCAGCTTTTGCACCAGCGATTCTTCGCACGGTATGTGCACACGCCGTCATCTATCACCTGTGGAAGCAACGGAATAATCGTTTGCACAATCGGCTCTCTTCCTCCCCGGCGCTCATATTTAAAGACATTGATAGGGAGATCAAAAACACAATTACACCTAGAAGAAGAAACATGAAAGCTTTTAGAGATATCATGAAATTCTGGTTGTATTAAACTTTTCCAATCCTTGGGTAGTTGATCGTTTTCTCCTTGCTTTTTTATATTTTTTTGGAACCAGGACAAAAACCATTACTGTTGTAAATCTTCTTCATTTATTGAAATTTACTATTATCAAAAAAAAAAAAATCAACTAGAAAAGAGCGTTCTTGATTACAATAATTCTTACAAACATACTAGAAATTTGTAGACGCTTCTACTTTCTCTTCTCTTGCACAACACAATAAAAGACCTTAGCTTTTGTCCCTTTACTTCCTCATACTTAGTTTCTTCTCCTCTCATTCTCTCTCCTTTGTAATTTGTACTATGTATCTTAAAGAGGAAAAAGACAAACAACAACTTAAGTTTGCTAAGACTAATTGCTCCTTAGCCCTTGAAACATTGAGTTATAAGACCACGCCAGCTTGATGTGATATGTGTCTTGACTTAGCTAAAACCTTACCAAAGAGACTATTTGACACTTAGTCTTTTTACTAAATTTTATAATAAGAAAACATGTTTACACAAGTTTGATAATGATAAAACCAAACTGTTGTGAATAAACGAGAGTTAAGCTACATGAAAGTTAAAAATTTAGATTAAAAAAACGAGTTGAGATAAACACCCGTTTAGAATTTGCTTTATTGATCGTGTGAATAATCTGTATAAACCGTTAGACCATGTAATTATAGCCTAAAAAAACTCTGTCTTCTAAATTGGCGTAGTTTTGGATCTTAAACTCATTAGTAACCCGTACAGTCGGGACCTCCCGCACCTCCGCATATGTCAATCTTGATGAGGATATCTAACGAACCTCGAGTACAAGCCACATTTGGCTCATGCTATGTTAAAAAAGTGACAAATGACAAATGTAAATATTAAAAAGAAATAATTGATCAATTAAAAAATGAAAAATGAAAAATGAAAAAGTGAGTCTCTCAAAATCTCTCAAATGAGAGACTCTCTCTTATTTTATTATATATATTTTTTGGTGAGAGACTCTTGTTAGAGATTTCCATTGTGGATGCTCTTACATCAAAACCGAATCCGAAAAAAATGCAATGGACACTCCTACCAAGAATCGCAAATTTGATCAGGAGAGAAAAAAAACATTAACTAAAACAACTTATTGGTAAATCTTATTGGCAAATCCACCAAAAATATGATTTTGTTTTGAAGGAGGAAAAAGGAACCACACACATACATTCAGAAATCTCCACAACAACAAAAAATATATCATAATCATTATAAGAAATAAATTAGTTTTAGCCAGTAATTACTAACAAAAACAAGTTCTTTTTATATAGATTTCATCCAGCAGATCCTTGAGATATGAACTCTATATAAGTAGAGAGATTAGGCCAACACTTTTCATTGAGTCTTAAATATATTTGTAAGTAACACATAATTTTTTGTTATTTCATATACCCTCAAACAAAATAACAAGATGTCTCGCATTGTTTCTGCGTTTAAGGTTTTGTGTTTGTCTCTTTTGTTCGTCGTTGTTGCAAGTAGTCCAATAGCCACAGGACCAAAAGTCTTCAACGTCCGGCGTTATGGTGCTAAAGGCGACGGAAAAACTGATAACACCTATGTGTGTACATGGCTTTTTCCTCTTTTAGTTTTTTCAAGTATTTTTAATTTTCCATTTAAATGATTAGGAATAAACTTAGTTCGGTGAAAACTGCCTTTAACAACAATTTGAATATACAGACTTAGTTGATTTAGTAATTTGTAATCAATTAAACCTCAACAAATTTTAAGAAGATTAAGGTTAAATCCCAATTTTATATTCACATTTTAACTTGAATTTTAGTAGGAGTTGTTAAGAATCTAATGTCGAATGATATACGGAAATATTTTTTTATTATATTAACTTATCTAGTTCTCAACTTTTATGATATTATAGGCATTCACATATGTGTGGAAAAGTGCATGCTCAAGAAGTGGACATAGCAGAATCTATATACCAAAAGGATCATTCTATCTAGGTGGTGTAGAGTTCGTTGGACCATGTAAAAGTAAAATTGAATTCGTCGTCGATGGAACTTTATTAGCTCCTTCAAACCCTAACAACATTAAACAGGACACGTGGATCAACTTCAGATACATTAACAACCTCTCGATCTCTGGCAGTGGAACTCTTGACGGTCAAGGAAAGCAGTCTTGGCCACTCAATGATTGTCATAAGAACCCTCAATGTCCCAAACTTGCTATGGTATGTACCATTTTTAAAATTTTTATTATTGAATGAATACCATACTGAATCAAAAGAATGCGATAGCGTTTTAACACAAAGAACTTTAAAAAGAAAATACTATAATTGAATACACCTAGCTTTAACGATGTATTGAATGTTTTAAACCTTAACTATATTGCAAAACGTGACATGACATAGAAAATACTGTAATTGAATTGTTTTCTTAAATTTTTATACTAAAAGAAATCATCATTAAGTCTTTTGACAAAATTATCATTTTTAGACTATGGGGTTTGCATTCGTTAACGACTCAAGTATTGAAGGAATAACATCACTCAACAGCAAAATGGGACATTTCAATTTCTTCTCCGTCCATAACTTCAACATTACTAAAATCACTATAACAGTTCCTGGTGATAGCCCTAACACTGATGGGATCAAAATAGGTTTCTCAAGCGACATGCACATTTCGAACACTCACATAGGAACCGGTGATGATTGTATCGCCATTCTATCTGGAACAAACAATCTCGATATCTCTAATGTCACTTGCGGTCCTGGACATGGTATTAGTGTCGGGAGCTTAGGGAAGAACAAAGATGAGAAGGATGTTAATGGATTAACGGTAAGAGACATTGTTTTCAACGGCACGAGTGATGGGATTAGGATTATCGTCAGCTTCAAAGATCATCGTTTCGAACTTCATTTACGAGAATATCAAGATGATTGACGTTGGAAAACCCATCAACATCGATCAAAAGTATTGCCCTCATCCACCATGCGAGAAGAAGGTAACTTGCTTCACAAGAAACCGTGCTTGTTTTTTCTTTTTGCCTCACAAGAAACCTAATAACAATGAGTTTTTTTTAATTGGATTTTGCAGGGGCATTCTCATGTTCAAATCCAAGACATGAGGTTAAAAAACATATACTGAACATCGAAGACTAAAATTGCAGTGAATCTGCAATGTAGCAAAAGCTTTCCTTGCAAGAATGTTCAACTAATTGATATTAACCTAAAACACAATGGACGACGCGAGGACGGTCCTGCCACTGCTGTGTGCCAAAATGTTGACGGTTCTACTCATGGCAAGATGGTTCCTCAACATTGTCTCGATTGATTGATCTTGAACAAACACTGGTGTCTTTGTGTGCGTGTGTTTCAGTTATGAAAATAATTTTGTTCATATTTGATTCACTTGAGTAATCCGTTTTATGAATATAATATAGTAGTTTTTTATTAAACATGTCCTGAGAATGAATCGTCGAATGATTAATTAAAGAATATACTATATAACTAATACCACAAGATTCAAACTCACAAAAATAACATAAATTAGCCCCAAAAAATTGTGGAAAATATAATTCATAAGTATATTCGTTTATAAACCTTGAAAAACTCTACCTTATCTTTACACTTGACGTAGGATAATATTTTAGGTCAATGTATGCACATGCATGTTCCTATAAGTGGGATTAGATTGAATTTTGAAATATTGTTGACAGTAAAAGCTTGATTAATAGGAGTCTCTTAAAAGAGTCTCCCATAAAAAAATAGTATTTTAATGAAAGAGGTTCTTAAAATCTTAAGAAACTTAAGAAACCCCAATAATCATGGCCTTAGTGCTTTAATTAATGGAAGCAGATAAGAAAAAAAAAAAGTGGAGAAAAAAAAATTAGTCGATAAGACATAATGCAACTATCCAGGGAATATCTGAATGTATGCGCTAATGAGGAAAAAACTGTTAGAGATTATTATTTTTTTTGATAAGTGAGATTAAATATCTTTGTCGGAAATGTTTGCATGTATGATAAGCTGAAGAACTAACGACAGAGTTTTGCATTAACAGATTAAAAAGAAAAAAATCCAAATATATCAACGCGTTATGCTACTCACTCTTTCAAGCTTTTCAAATTGGTTACAAAATGATGAGTTTACATGCTAATTTAAGAATTTTAATTAATTTTACCCCCAAAAAATTATCCTATTAAAAAGGAGATCCAAATATAACCTAACAAAATTAGATGTACCCACCAAGCGGAAAAATTGGAATAAAATTAGACCTAAAAAGAGGTTAAAACCCCAAATTCAAGTAACAGAGTTAACGGCCACAAATAGTAATAATATTAAATAAAAAAAAATCAATTTCTTCATTTATCGCCAACAAAATCAATTTCTTCATTTGTTCTTCTGCACAATCTCTCTCACAGTTCTATTTCTCCCTCTCCTTTCACAAGGAAAGGGCGTAGCAGAAACCAAAAATTACACAAAATTAGTAATAATATATAACTCATCTATACTAAAAAAAACAAAATGAGTTTCAAGTTGTTATTCATCTTTGGCCTTTTGATCTTAGCTATTGTAGTTAAATCCGTGGACGCGACCTACCCGTTGACGAAATCTTGTGTCAACGGGCAAGGTTGCATCGGGGAGGATGATGAGCTCGAATCTCTAATGGATTCAGAGACAAACCGTCGTCAACTTGCAAGAGGACGTCGTTTCATTGGGTATGATGCTCTTAAAAAGAACAATGTACCTTGCAATAGACGTGGTCGATCTTACTACGATTGCAACAAGAGGAGAAGGAGTAATCCTTATAGGCGTGGATGCAGTGCGATAACGCATTGCTATAGGTACGCTAAGTGAGAACAAAATGGTAGAAAAAGGAAGGCTTGATTCAGTACCGTTCGATCTTCATTCTTCATTCTTGTTTGTTAATGATTTTTTCTTTCTTAACGTACCTTATGTTATACGTATAATATCTGTATTCTTTTTTTAACAAAACTTTGTTTTTTTTCTTTTGTTTATTTAATTATCATCATGATGCATATAAGCTTTTGATTCATTGATCTGTCACTCGTTTGTCTATGTTGTTGTGCTTTTATTTCGTTTCGTTCATATAAATTAAGTTTCGTTCCTCTATTATATGCATTATGATCGATGTTTTTTAACTAACCATCTGTTTTAATCGACATATTGGGAAACTTTCTTCTTTTGTTCTCCTTTTTTGCATTGTATCTTGATTTTTTTTGTTTTTTGATAAGGCATTGTATCTTGATTTAGTTAAGACTGTTAATTATTGATCCAACTTGATTATCAATTTACTCAAGTTTTACTTTTTACTAGGAGAGAACCCACATAATACGGGGATTTTTTTATTTTTATTCTAAATAAATTATTAAGATACAATATTTATTAGATTAACGATTCAACTATTGATATTTTCATCCAATTGATTTTTTCAACAAATTATTTTCCGAGTATTTATTTGCTCTTTGATGTTTTTTCATTTATCCAAATTTCAGTATTACAATAATTTTAAATTTTGTTAATTTACCATAGTAAACTTTTATTTTCAAATTTCTTTCATTTATTTCATCTTCTATTTCGCTTGTTTTTTTATGGTCATCGCCTACTTCTCTATATACATAATGAATTTGTTATCTTTGATAAGTTTGTAAATGTTATAACTTTTAAATTTTAACTTTCTCAATTTTTTGATGTTATATCTTTTTCCGTTGGATACCTTGCTTGTTTTTCTTTATTTATACTGAGATCGATGAATCACTGCTAATTCTGTGATGATAGTTAAATAAAGCGGAGAAAAATCTAAATTGTAATTTCAAGCTTAATATTATTAAATATTTTTTTTAATCAAAAATAGTTTAAATTTAATTTAGTTTTGTTTATTATGCTTTAAAGTCTTTAGAAAAAAGAAGTATTAACTAATTTATATATAATTAATTGACATATGTCAAACTTTTATTTGCTCTCAAATGATGATGTGTCATCATGGGAGAGATTCCTTTCATCTTTTATTATACTAGGAGATTGTTCCGCGCTACGCGCCGATTTTGTCTTATATTATTTAACCTATATTAACTATAAAAATTTATTAAATTGAAGGTGTAAAAATTTGCAGAATTGATATTTTAGCATATATAATTTGAATATAAATTGGAAAACAATTCCTTTCCGCTATATTCAGTGACATAAGTTTTGTAATAAGCATTATTTGCTTTCACAATGAGATTTGCGTTTTGTAAAAGTTATAATAAGGATCCACAAAATAATAATGGCCAAAAATTTTGTGGTAACTTTGTGCTATTGAGAACAACAAATCAACTTTTATAAGCATTAATATAATTTTTTTACAACACATACAGTAAACGTTTATAAAATGATCATGATGAAAAGAAACATATTCAAAAGTGTTTATAATGAATGTTTCAAGATGACGGGATAAAGAACAAACTTGCATGTTTTTCTTATAAATATTTTTAAGGGTCTGAAAATATTTGTCACAAAATTTTTCTTTTCTTGATTGTTCGGAAATTTATTAATATATATAGATCTCATAAGAATCAAATGGTTGATTACACCTCCAATTTGCCCAAAAAGATTACCATTTTATTGTCGGCTATTAAAAGTCACAATATGTTTGTTAATTTTCCATGCACTCATGAAGATTTGGAACATTGAATCAAGAAAGTGTTGTATTGAATAATCTTGTGTAGATATTTTCTATATTTTGGTAGATAAGTTTTTATTTTTACTTACCTAGCCCAAAACGCGGCCGCCTATGAGGCCTAAATCATCTGATGCATTTGTCGAGAAAAAAAATTGGCATGGTTTTAGCTTCTAGAAATCTCTTTTTTTTCATTTGCCGAAGGCGTATTTTCACATTTTCAATAGAAGAAAAACTACCAATCCAGTTTCTTATTAGCACAATCACTCATTCATGTAAAAAACACATCAAATATGTCTCTGTCAGCAAGCTTAGGCAATGTTAAGCAAGCTTTCATAACACTAAGGTTAAAATCTTCAACTTGATATTAGTCAGCAAAATTTAGTAAGATCATTTGATACTGTTAGCTTAATTTAAATTATATGTAGTTTAATTTGTCAATCGTTAATGGGTTATCGATCTCTATCAGAGTTATTTTATTAAACGTAAAATTATAAGTTGATTTTAAAACGTATTGTCAATCAGTGTTGTCCTCGTCTTGTCTAGTTTTTCATTTTGTTTTTGATTTACTTGAATTCCATATTTGACTATACTATTTATCTTATTTTAATTGAAATTGTTTTAGCTTTTATTTACAAAGCGAAATAACTTACCAAAAATATGATCATCTATTCACACACATTACTGGTCTATATTAGTTTTGCTTTCCCCTTTTATCTTATTCATCTAGGTTTGGCTCCCAAAATAATGAGTTTATTAGCCAATATAAATTAACCTATATTTTAAGACAATTTGTGAATATGATCTCCATCCTCAGGTAGAGTTCTCTGATCAACTTCAGAACTGTAAAACAACATTATCTATTTTCACAAATTAGACAACAATATAAATGAACAACAACTTCAGTAAACCAAACAATACTTCAAAAGACGCAATGCAAATATGGTTACCGTAAGGAAGTTTCCAATGTAGATCAAAGCTTTGGAAACTACAATAAGTGGATTTAAGTGTGCTACCATGAACATGAACTCCCCATTCTTCACTGTGGGAAGCAATGTAACATATATCTTCATAAAAAAATCAGAGCAAAATCATCGGTTAGTGATAACATAACAAAAGCTTGCTGATCTATCCATTTCACATATATGAGATGGTTGTTCTATAAAAACTCTTTGCATGATCACAAATCATATTCAAGATTTGAGCTCTACCAAGAAAAATTTTTCTTTTATATAAGTGTTCAATGCAAGTCTTCACAAAAAGAGATATAAATCTTGCAATACATATATATTGTCTTTGTAGGCTTAATTAACTCTCCTTTTTATCAAATAAAATAGATGGTGTAATGTCCTTCTTTCTTTTAGTATCACTATCACATAAACTTAGTTTGTTTATCTATCTTGCTCATAAGCTTGGAGGTCCACCCCGTTGAATACATTGAGGAATTTCCTCTCAACCATATGTTTTCCTCTTTTGTCTTGATATTGAGCTTTGACTACACCCTACAAAAGATCAATTATTAACACACTATAAGTTTTCCTCGACATTAGTTTTGAAGAGCAATAGTAGTTTTTTCACAAAGCTTCTTGTTATGGACTCATTATCTACCGGGTATGCATTTGACTAAAACCAAAATGTACAAATTTCATGGGTTATAAGCTTTCCTTTGAAGTTTGAACCTATAATCATGTAGAAATTTTCAAAAGCCTCTTGGTTTGCAGAGAAGAACCTGCATGATGTAGTAAAAAATCAATTGAACATCATCTTAAAATGATCATGTTTTGCAATTAATAAGAGGTATGACATTACCTACAGCTAAAGTCACGTTAAAAGATACTGACTCTTTGTATAGAATATGGGTTCACGGTAGCACATGGGGTTGGACTTTCGCGTGCGATCCCCCATTTGACAGAAGCAAGATTCTCCAAAGGAAGTTTATCCTCGGTATTTACCCATTCAAACATTTTTCCTGCTAAATGCTCCACCTGCATCCATTAAAAGATTAGAGACTTTCTTCTTCCGACAATCGAAAGATTCAAAGAATCCGATAACAAATCTCTTTGTCAGACAGATACATGAGCAACCAGTTTTAGCAAATCAACTTCATAGTCCATAGATCTATCAATGATTTTTAGATCTAGGGATGCCACTTCAGCACATATAAACTTGTAAATAAACAGACGGGGCATAAATAGAGCCAGAAAGTTACAAACACCTGAAATATGGAAACTTGGAAAGTAATGGTCCGATGGGGTCTGAGAAGGAAAGAAATAATTGAATATTCTCGGACCATGTCAAAAATCTCAAAGAAACCACATAAGCATGAGCACCAACTACTCGAAACGTTAGACTTCCTTTCGGCGGGCGGTGACTTCATGTAAATATAAAAGCTCCGCCATGAAATGCTCCCACCCGTCAATGGATTTCGTTGTCTTGCTTCATATGTTCTTTGGTCAGAAGATACACCTGATAGTTTGAAAGCCCTCCTTCTGCAATGAATAAGGGAATCGAAACGATTCGTTTGACCAATCATTATATGATGAGGCACTATTTATTTTGTTTTAGTGGAGATTGCGTGTGTACTTTTGGATTTCTAGGTCATTAGAATTACATGATAACTTATTATTGGTTGAAATATGTGGACTACAAAAGGGAAATATTACACGTATCCTTTTAAGAAGACAGATTAAAGTTAGCTTAGGTGGATAGTTTAGAAACCTAGAATTAGTCCATTTTAATTAGTTAATAGATTATCAAGAGAAGCTTGCAGATAACTTTAAATAAATGAAAAAACATTTTGAGGTTTCTTGCTTAGTTTTCGAAATGAAGCTATTTACCAGTAACATCACGTCGGTTTCTTCAACCAACTATTATGGGAAAAAAACAAATCTAAATCTGTCCATTGTTTTTGATTCTATAATTACATATCAAATCACTGTTTTGTTGTAATAATAGTATAAAAAATGTAATGGTTGCGAAAAGTGTTTCGGCCTCATTGGGGTTCAATTTTGGAGTTGCAAAAGACCAAGTCCAAGCCCAAAAGGTAAAGTACCTTGTTTAAGAGAAGTGTTTTGGGGTTTCATTGAACATCTCAAATATAACTCGATTCAACTTCTTCTTTTCTTTTTCGAACGAATTTTATTTTTTTAATCGAAAGATCCAATTTTTTTCATAACCCAAACCAATGAGCTCCATACCAAAGATTAAGCTATGTTATTTTATCTTTAATCGGAACCACAATGATTGACGATTTTGTAACCCAATCGAAACAGAATTTGTAAAAATGTGTGAATCCTTCAAAATTGTAAACTAATAACACTTACAAAAACGAATTGGATTATACTTCAAATTTAGTTTAGATTTTGATAGTTGATTACTTCTTTTTCCTTTCTTTTCATTTTTTGTTAATATTGTTGGTGGATTGTTCAAAAGTAAAATATATAAAGTATTGGTTATAAACTTAAAGAGTTGGAGAGTAAGAGTTCATAAGACAATAGACTCTATTATTCATGTCTTAGGTCCATATTGTGTTCTGACTCATTTGGTAGCTATTTATCTTTAAGGGAAACTTGATTTTGTTTTGTTGTTTTTCTGAGGAAATGTCAAGTAGTAGTTTCATTGGATCACAACTCACAAGACCTGTACTACTACTCCATTTACCACTGTATGGTCGTTTATCAAAATCTTTAAATAAAAAAGACTTTGAAGCGAGATAAGAACCTAACTTTGAAACATTACCGCAAATGAGGTCAAATATATATATATATATATATATATATATATATATAACAAAATAACTATTAACAAAAAAGAGCTAATGGTTATAGATCATAAATCTCTTCCTGCACATAGGTTGTGTCTCTATTTAAAAAAAAATTATTAATTTTTCTAACTCTTCACTACTAACCCCGTCTACTTTCTCTTGTTATTTTATGTTTCTAAAAATGGTAAATTTAAATTTCGATTGAATAAATAATATACATATCTCTTTCCACATTTGTGAAAACTTGAATTTTTAAAAACGGATATGTTTTTCTCAATAAAATTGAGTAACACACTTTAGTTTAAATGTGTTCTAAATAGATGTATTATTTCATATAATATGACTATTTTCTAACCTATGTTTCATATTTTTTTAATTCATCCTAAAAATATGCATACATATTTTTCACCTTTTTAAATTTATTATCACTTTCCATAAAATTTACTAATTCTTTTCTAATTATAAACAATTGCTTAAAACAGATATGATTTTTATGTATCCATTTTCACTTTTTAAGTATGCCCCAATAATATTTTGTTATTCTCTTTTAACGATGTGTAATCATGTAATGCGTCTCATATAATTACCTATTCCCACAAAAGACCATGTTACAAATTGTATAATGGGTAATTATATGATGTACCTCTAATAGTAATACTATCAAAAATATTATGCAGATGTACTATTTTACTATTTTAAGTAGTATGTCTATTTTATATTTAATGTTAAACCATATTTGTAACTTTTTGTGTATGTCTATTTTATGTTTTGTATTAAACAATATTAGTTGTGTACTATGTGTCTCTATAAAAGGTTTAATTTAAATTTCGATTGATTGAAAACCATATAGTTTTATTTTCCACGTGTCAAAACCTCAATTTTTACAAAAGGAGATGTTTTGCTCAATAAAAATGGAAAACACATATTTGCTTAAATGTCTGCAAAAAGGATTTTTTATTTAAGATAGTACAACTATTAGCTAACCGTGCCTCTCATTTTTGTATCAATCCCTCAAATCTTGGATCCCATGTTTTTTTAATAATTTTTAAATTTATCATTTCTTCCCACAATATTAATTAAGCTTTTTCAAACTCTAAAATCTACTGAAATGAAATCTCAATTAGAAATAAAGATTTTCGTTATATAAAATATCGTCCTAAAAATCTTTTTGGTTACTCAACCCAAACGAAGTGTATTCATAATATGCATCTCACATGATTAACCTCCTTATACAAGATCAGGTAAGCAGGTGTAAAATGTGTACTTATGTGATGCACCACAAATAATTAATTAAACATACTATAGTTAATCAACCTCATTGTACATAATTTTATTTCTCATATATATATAATATCTCTATATGAAACGTAACAGTCGTAGTAGACGTACGATTTACATAGAAAATCTATAAAAGTAGCTTTCACAAGTTAAACGTTTATAACATTATTTAGAAATTTTTTACTTAAATTTAGTTTTCCTAATTTACTTTGTGTTAGTTGTTATTTTATTTCCATACAAACAGAAATAGTAAATTTATATAAAATTATTTGTTTATTTACTTGTCGTTCGTGAAGATTTTCTATTTATATCAGTAGATAGCGTATGTCTATAAAAATGGATGTTATATTGAGTTTGGATAATAGTATTACTACTTCGCTTAGTAACAACGTTTTGCTAAAATATGATCATCTAATACTATTATAAAACTATAACTCCGTTTTTAAAAATTCAAAATATGCATGTTTCAGAAGAAAAACGATGTTTTAATATATTTAGGCCATGATTGTTTGTGGTTTTTCAAATGGTTTTTAGATTTTGGTTTTTGGTTTCTAGTTTTCAGCTTTTAGTTTTAGATTTTTGAAATGAGATTCTTGAGTAAAAACCTATAAAAACTAGTTTTTAGTTTTTAAGAAGAAATAATGAGAATCCAACAAAAACTAGTTTTTGGTTTTTAAAATGAAAACTAGTTTTTGGCCCCGATTGTTTGCAGTTTTTAAAATGGTTTTTGGATTTTGGTTTTTGGTTTTCGGTTTTTATTTTTTTAGTTTTGGTTTTGGTGTAGATTTTTATTTTTCAAAAATCTTGATTGGTAACTTATTTGGTTTTTTCATAAACCAAAATATACATTTAAGAACAATATTTAAATATCTTATTTTATTTTATTTTTTATTTTACGTTTACAATTACAAAAAAGAAGAAATTTTAATAAAAATAATTATTTATAAAATTTCATTAAAAAAATCAAATATTATTCATCAAAGTGCATATATGTTTTTTTCATAAAATCAACAATAATGGATACACATTATTGCATACGTTACGATCTATCAATTAGATAAAGATGTAGCAATTTCATAACGAACTGCTTCCATGTACTACATCGGAGTGTGCTCTTCATTTTCATCTTCATTTGAATTAGAATCTTCTTCAATTATATTATTGGCTACATAGTCCGAATCGAAATAAACATTTCGTATATCTGACAATCTGATAAATTTATGTAATATTATAATTGATGTATCCTTAAGATGATTTTTCCGGATCTTTGAAGCACATGGTATTTCCTATACCAAAATATTTAAAGACTTAGTTTAGTGAATTTTGTTAGTTAAAAACATAGTGTGATACATTGTTCTATTATATCATACCTGAATACGATCTTCCCATCATATGTCGTCCATTTCAATAGCATACGTGATGGGATTAATTGCAACTCCAATAGTTCGAATCAATTGATAATATAAAAATCATGAGAATTATGGATGAAAAACCATAGATTTTTGGTTTTTATTTTTTGTGTACAAAAAGTAAAAACTCTCCAAAAAATAGTTTCTCTAAATTGTAGGAAACCAATTTTTCCAAAAACTTGAATGGCTAAAAAGTAGATTTACTCAAAAACTAAAACCAAAAACTACTTCAAAAACTAACTCCAATCAAGGTCTTAAAATTTTGTTTTATAGTTTTCTCAATGTTATAAATGGTTGTTTGAATTACGAGGGGAAATGAGTAGGCATGGCTAAAACCTAACCGTAACCGTATTTCGGACCGTAACCGTATTTCAGACCGTAACCGTTACATTTTCAAACTGTAACCAGATCGCAACCGTATGAAACGGTTATAACCGTAACCGTCAACCGTAAAAATTAGTTATGGTTAAGCGTAATTTCTAACCGTAACCGTTAGTTAACTATAACCGTATTTAAACCGTCGGTTAACCGTAAAATTGTAACCGTAACCGTTTTTTTAAGAATTATATATATATACACATATTTTACGTGAACTCTATTAATAACAATATACATGAACCTTATGCATCGACAAAAATTGATTGATATATCATTATTTTCATGGTTCATAGTTCCGTTATCACTTTTATTAAGTTTAGGATATACACCATATATTTATTCATCTTGTAAAAGCAATCAAAATTTAAATTTATTCATTTAAAAAAGTCAAAAATTTCCAAAGTAAATTGCTTTCACTTATATTTTCATAATGTATTTGACATAGATTTCCTCTTTTTCATCCAAAATCCATCAAAACTATGAAAAATATGAACACATATCACATTTTATCATCAAACTATGAAAAATATGAATTTGATCGTTTTAGTTGGATTTAACCAAAACCAAACCAGCAAATCTTAATAATAACTCCAACTATTTTAGTGTATAAAATAAAAAAATTTCCTTTCATTTAACATTTAAATTTCAAAACATATTTTTAATATAATTATTATTAAAAACCAGGGTTCGAACCCTGCACTTGCCTTTAGTGAGAGGTACTACTTGCCATTAGGATAGATAACAAAAAATATAACTATTATTGTTAAGTTAGCCAATTTTATTTATCTTATCAAAATAATTTTTTAATTATAAGAATAATTAAAATTATTAACCATATCTTAATTATCAGATAACCGTAACCTACCTAACCGTAACCGTTTAACCGTAACCGTATTCAACCGTAAACGTTTTAACCGTATATTAAATGGTTAAAGTTAAGGTTAAACATTTTTTTAACCGTAATCGGTGGTTAATCAACCTTAACCGTGGTAACCGTAACCGTGATCATACCTAGAAAGGAAAAACATATAAAAAATTAATTAAAAAAGGAAAATATTGAAATATATTCTCACGCAAGACTAAGGAAAGAGTGATCCAAAATCTTGACAAATTTTGCTAAAAAACTACTAAATTGAATCAGAATATTAGATAGTTAATTGATCAAAATTGGGCAAAGTTACCCACACATTATTTGCTATTTACACCGCATCTCCATTACTTTTGACTTTTTTGTATTGCTTTACTTTCAAAACTATACTAAAGGAGTGTTATTCAACTAAAAAATTTCATTGAATTTAAAAGAATTGAAGATTCTATTTAATTCTAGTGTTATTTAAATGTGTTTTAAATGAATTCTCTTAAATTCATATATTATTGGATTGAGTATTTTGAATCATTCTATAAATTACTTTAAATTCTAATGTTATTCAATTATATTTTTTTGTTAAAGGTGTTATTTAATTTCTTTATTTTCTAATTCCATTAAAAGTTAGTGTTATTCAATTTAAATATATCTCTTACTTTATTTTCATTTCAAAAGAATTTAATAGAATTCTCAAAAGAAAATGTGAAAGACCAATTTTTAACCATTTTGGTGCCATTTTTTATGGAATTCCATAAATTTTCTTTAAAACCTTCACAATTTCTTAAAATCAATCATTTTATAATTTGTTTCAATTCTTTCACATTCTGTTATTCAATAACTCTCCCTAAAAGTTCAATCTGTTGGTGAATGTTAGAGTATTTCACAAAAAAACTATTTTTCCAATACTAGTTTGTTCCACACATGCTGTTTTGAATTAACTATTTATCACATTTGTAGAATATATTTATATTTCCAAATCTATACTATTAGAAGAAGCACTTGTCTCTTCAATTAATATATTAAAACAGCAATCACAAATTTTTGTTTATAAATTTACATCAAAAATATATATGATACTGTTTTTTATAAAACAAAATATGAGACATTTTTTATGAAACAAAAGAGTATTTATTATTGTTGAATGAAAAGAAAATAAAAATAGGTCAACCGCAATCGCACTCAGTGGCACCACTAATAGTGGATGTGGGACCCTCAACATCAACTCTCTTCACATGAGAATCTTCAACCTTTTAGAGAGAGATAAATATGGTCCCACCTTATGAGCGAAGATTGAGTCAAGTTTAATTTAATTTGGTCTAAATTAACATTTACTGATAATAATAATAATACCCAAATTAATACTTTTTCAATAAACCTAATTTTTTTGCTTTTTGGGCATTTTTTCTTAACCAAAACCTTTTTGACCAAGAAATAGTCAAAATGACAATTAAAAAAAAATCAAGGAAACATATGGCCCATTACAGCATCTCTAATGGTAATACTACCATTACGATTGAAGTTTTTAAGTAATTTTTAATTATTTTTAATTATTTTTTAAAAAGTTAAGAACTCTATTAGAATTTGAGTGTCCAATAGTCTTACTCAATTTGGAGTTCTTAGGGAAAAAATATTAAATTTTAAACATTAATATTTACAATTAACGAAATGGATCCGAAACTTTAAAAATCGTAAATGAATATGCAACGGTTCCAAAAACTGAAAACAAAAAAAAATGGATCTGAAACGGAACCGAAACGGATATTTTCGGGTATTTTTGGTTCGGATCGAGATATTTTAAACAGATCTGAAACGGATCCGAAACTTCAAAAATCGTAAATAAATATGTAACGGTTCCAAAAACTGAAAAACAAAAAAAAAACGGATCTGAAACGTAACCGAAACGAATATTTTTGGGTATTTTGGGTTCGGATTGAGATATTTTAAACAGATCTGAAACGGATCCGAAACTTCAAAAATCGTAAATGAATATGTAACGGTTCCAAAAACAGAAATGCAAAAAAAAGATCTGAAACGGATCCAAAACGGATCGAAAAATGAAATTGTTCAAGCAAAAAAAAAAACAAAATATTTTTCATCAAATCATAAACTGCCACATCACTAAGAACCTGGGTTCTTAGGGCACCTCTATCGGTGAACCCCATCACAATCTCTTAAGGTAATTTTTTTTTTAATTTTTAATTTATTTTTTTGAACTAAAAAAAATAAAAAATAAATAAAAAAAGGTAACCAATCGCGAACCGCCACGTGTCAGTGGGACCCGCGAATAGTGAGAGAACCGATCCTTAGAGAAGGATTTTTTAGAGTTGGTTCTTAAAAATGGTGGTTCCGCGAAATTTTTATTGTTTTTTATTTCTTCTTTCCTAAGATTTTGTGCTAAGTATCTCTCTAGATCTTTCAATGGAGATGGTCTTAAAATGCTTAATTAAACACCGTTTCTTACTCAAATACATTTTTTAATTAGTTTTTTAATTTCTTTTGCCTAGGTTAAAGAGCTAATATACCCATAAGAACTATTGTTACAGGTGGTCTTACATCAATAGTCCACTATCAACAATATATAAAAACGGAAATTAGCCGTAGATTTTAGACCATGATTATTATATTCAAGCAGTGACCAAACTCTAATGTTGTGTTAAACACTATAACCTGATAATTACAAAATGTATTTTGCTATCATTAGGATAAAGATGTAGGCAAAGGGGTCATATCTCAAAACCCAATCAAAGCAAAAACAAATTAGTTAAAAGATTCCTTACCCCTTAATTACTACTACTACTCATCTTTCTTTAGACAGCTAAGCCCCACACTCTTTCCATCCAATTTACTCTTTCTTGCTTTTTCAATTCTCTTCTCCTTCCTCTAAGAATAAAAGAAGATACTTATTTTAGAAAAGAAGAAGCAAAATGAATCGATCTCTGATATAACCTTCTATATAAAAATTTTCTCTCGTATAACCTTGTTATAAAAAATTACAAGTAAAATTGAAGTATTTTACCAATCTACCCTTAATGAATTCAAACAATGGGTCTTCTTTTCAGACTATCCATTCCCAGCTGGATCCGAATCTGGGTTTAAACAAATAAACAAA
>OVAN01002350.1:0-33990 GCA_900406275.1 Anastatica hierochuntica | reverse complement strand
CCTAATTATTACTAAATAGATTTTGTTTAACATATAATTTAAGTATCTTTTTCTCAATTAGTATTCAATTAACTGAAAATTAAGAAAATAACCGAAGCAGAACTGAAAGAACTGAATTAGAAATGAATCGAATTTTTAAAGTATTCGAACGGTTCCTAAACCTGACTACCCTAAGATCTGAAAAATCGATCCGTAATCGATTTAAAATCTCAAACGTCCATCCCTATGAACATTTTTAAGATTATAAGTAAGATAATTTAAACAAATTTGAGATGCGCGTAAATTCTACTATCAAATATCGTTATTTTGTCCTAATATTTTCATGTCCGCACCCGCACCCATTAGCTGGTTAAAAAATTCAATGAAAAGTCAATTACTACTTTCTATAAACATTAGATGATAATATGCTAACTAAATGTTCAAATTATTCAAAAGAAAAACATTTAGTAAATTTCTTCCAAATGTTGTTAATATTTAATTTTGTAATAGCAATATTTTATGGGATTTCATAGAGATATCAGTTATGTCTTATTAACGAACAACGTCTTTCTGACATTTGTTATGTTCTTTTAGTTGATAAATGTTTATTTTACCAAAAGTTGCATTTTTTTTAACATTAATATCTTTTCAACTCTATATAATTCAGTTTATGCAACATTTCTTCATTCAATAATAGTGATTTCAAAACTCTTTTGCATCTTGCCTATTTCCACCCAAAACTATCTCTTGTCTATTCTACTATGTTCTTCTTTTTAATAGGTTCATGAAAAATAAGAGAATTATATATTTTATATTGCAAATAATGTTATAAGTTTCAAAAAAATTCAGAGATGTGCTTCTAAATTTATTTTCTTCTATGTGTTCTTTCTTTTATTAGAAATCAAAGATAGATGTCGCAAAACTAATTTGTCACTATTTGTTGTTCATACTCTTTATTTTCCTTATAAAAGAAAGAAATCGTCTCAAATGTTCTTATATCTAAACTGATAACCTGAAATATTCCCTTTTAGTAGTAATATTGTTTTGATTTATTTTAAAATCGAAAAATGGTTAAACTAATTTAAAACTTGTAGAAGTCAGGATATCTACATAACAGACCAATCGATATGACTCGAATCTATCAGATCTAACTCGATCCAGATATCAAATTCCTAATTCTTTATCTTCTTCGAGCCCTAATTCTATTTTCAATCATTTTTCTCTTCGCTCATTTTTCTCTTTGAGTATAAGAGCCTAGACCCACGTGATAGAATTTGACGAACCGAAAAATCTAAACATATCATAATTATCTAAAAATACTCAAAAAGAATTTGGAACCGATTTTTTTTTCGGTTACGATTTCAAATAACCAAAATCGAAAGAGAATCGAGCCGAATCAAACCGAAATTTCTTCAAATCGTAAATGAATATCAACATTTAGGAATAGAACTATCCGAGAATTGAAAGAACCGATATGAACCGATCTGTAAAACCGAACCCCATATAAGTATTTAAAAACCAAAGTTGGAGCTTTAAAAAAATACTAAATAGAATAATCTTATTATATAAAGCTAAATGCGTATAACGTGAGCTGGACACATATGCATAATTGTAACTCAGGAAATTTTAACATATGTCTTTGTTAACTTAGATTAGGCATGTATCAATTTATAACATATATTTTATAGAAAGTTTTCTTTTAAATTACTTAACCCTTAAAAAGGCAAAGCAATAAAAAGGGGGAAAATTATATTACTTAAAAATATTTTCTTTAATTCTTTTTATATTGTATTCTATATTTCCTTTTATTACATTTTTATTTTGTGTCAAAGATTAATGTGAAAGTTTAAAACCGTAAATACGCAAAACATTGTAATCAATGGTTAAATAGTCTTAAAAAGATAACTATAAAAACGTGTTTTATATTAATAAATTTATATTAATAAAAGAGGATTAATTTTACGTTATATAAAATTTAGAACTTATTTTTAGACTTCTGAAATTTTTTTTGGGAGTATGTTTTTTTTTAATATTTTTGAACACGCTAGATTTTTGAATTTTCTTTATAATTAAGTAGAAAGTATAATTTCTGATGATAAAACATCTTATTATAATAATAAATCTATTATTCTGGTGTCGATTTAGATATTTAATATTATTGTAGATAAAATTTTAACACAACTTACCCGTGTTATAACACGGGGGTAATCGGCCAAATCATGTCCTAACTATGTCAATATGTCGGATTTATATCCGAAATATACCGGTGTGCTAAAACATACCCGATATAATAAAAAATTCAAATTTCATACATAAACTATTGTTTTTGTGTAAATTCATACATAAAACATAACGGTATTAAATGTCCGTCAAATTATGCATATGTGGCTGCCACGTATGAACCGTCGTCGTTTTGAATTTTATGTTGTTTGTGCTAAAACATACCCGATGTAGTGAGAATTTTAAATTTCATACCAAAACTATTGATTTTGTGCTAATTCATACCTTAATCGTAACAAAGTTAAATTTTTGTTAAGTTATGTCGGAGCATCCAAGTTTTTGGATCATACATTTTTGTCCACTATAACTAAAAATACTCAAAAATATTCAAAAGTATATGAATGACCATAAATACCCTAAAAGTATATAATACTTGATATTGATAATTATAATTTTGGGTATTTTTGTTATTTCAAATCTAAATATAACTCCTATTTATGGACATATATTTTCGAGTATTTCAGTTTTCGGTTTGAATCGAGTTATGTTTCTGATTATTTTATGGTCTTTTCAAGAATTGCGGGGTATTTTGGATACAAAATAATTGAACTAAATAAAAAAAAAATTCAATTTTAGGTTGTATTCCTATCTATTACTTTAGAGATTTATAATTTTTTTGTTCTATTGGCTGGAATTCCAGTGAACGAAATAGCTAACTCGGTTGTAACTGAACTGTCCGATCGGAAAATTATAAGTACTCAAGTGAGATTAAAATCTCTGACCCCAAAAGCCTATTGGCAACTTTGTATGCAGAATTTAACAAAAAAAATAAATTTGTTACGTTTCAGGTATAAATTGGCACAAAATCAATATTTTAAGTATGAAATTTGAAATGCTCACTATTTTGGGTATGTTTTAGCACAACATCATAAAATTCAAAACGACGACGGTTCATACGTGGCAGCCATGTATGCATAATTTGACGGACATTTAACACTGTTATATTTCATGCATGAATTTGCTCAAAAACAATAGTTTAGGTATGAAATTTGAATTTCTCATTATATCGGGCATGTTTTAGCACACCGATATATTTCAGATAAAAATCCGACGCATTGACATAGAGAGGACATGATTTGACCCATTACCCTATAACACCGATAGATTAGTAATAAATAAAGTAAAATAATGACGCGGTAAATAAATTGGCAAATAAAAAATGACGCGGTAAATAATTCATTTGTCGTCGTCCCCTTTTAAGATCTCAGATCGGACTTTTCTCAGTCTTCGTCTCTCTTCTTCGTCTTGTGAATCGAGATAAGCTTTTGGCAACAATGGCTGGTCGCTATGATCGGAACCCTTTCGACGAAGAAGAAGTCAATCCTTTTGCTGTAAGCTCTTAATTTTCTTTCTCTTCTTCTTTGATTTCACCTGAACAAGTCCGCCCTAATCTCCCTTAAACCCAGCAGCTTCTTCGAAACTTAGTGTGTTCAGATCTTATCAAACTTAGTTGTTGTCAAGGAATCGAATGATCATAGCGAGAATGTAGTCCGATTTTTTGTTGCTGAAACTATGGATTAACGTAATTGAAATCGATTCAATGGAATCGATTCTGGCTAGTAGATTGCTTTAGGGTTGTTCTCAGGTTCATGAAATCTGCGTTTTGTTGTTTTCTATTGGTGTCCGATGATTTTCTGGCTATGTTGCTCCTCTTTGATTCTGAAGACAACTTTGGTACTTTGTTAATTTGTCTATACATTCGTAGAATCCTGGGAGTGTTCCTGCTGCTTCGAATTCTAGATTTTCGCCTTTACCTCCGGAACCAGCTGGTTTTGGATATGGTCACACCGTTGACATTCCTCTTGACAGACCGGGTTCTGGTACACAGGTTTGGTTGACAATCGAGTAAACATTGTACATTTTGTGGTAAGGGGGAGTATTTGAATTGATTATGATCCTTGTTTTCTTTTTCTGTTGTTAAAATACAGGATTTGAAGAAGAAAGAAAAGGAGCTCCAAGTGAAAGAAGCTGAGCTTAGAAGACGGGAGCAGGTAAAACTTAACAACTCAAGTAGCATCCTTTGAAATTCACGTTTGCAGTTCCTGAAGAGAATTCATCTTTCAAACTTTGTATTAGGAAAAGCAAGTTTTGAAATTATTTGTTGTATCTTCCATTTTCAGTTGATGATTTAAGTTGTTACTGTGTAGGATCTCAAACGGAAAGAGGATGCTGCTGCACGAGGTACATATCTTTTATGGTTTAGCCGAACAACTACTCCGTTTCAGCACCTGTTGCTATACTGTTATTTAGAGGATTTTTATCTGATATTTGTCTCTGTCAGTTGATTTCGTTTTGCTAAATATAAAGCAGAATATTACTTATCTGTATTGTCATGTGATTTTGCTCTTATATTACCTCCCTTTGTAGCCGGAATTGTTATCGAGGTGAAAAACTGGCCACCCTTTTTCCCACTTATCCACCACGACATTGCAAATGAAATTCCAGTTCATCTCCAAAGGCTACAGTATATTGCATTTGCAACGTATTTGGGTATGTAAATATAGCATCGTACTTTACCCAGGCACTCTTGTTTACATTTCACCTACATAGGTTAAGTAAGACCGAAAATTTACTTGTGAGTGTCCATGTCCAACAGGGTTGGTTCTTGCACTTTTCTGGAATATCATCGCCGTTACTACAGCTTGGATCAAAGGAGAAGGTTTCTTCTCGTTCTCCTACACACGTCTTATTTCCCTTTCCGCTGGCCAAGTCTTCTGTAAAAGGGCCTTCTCTGTATGTTTTACAGCCTTGAGTTTTGTTTTTTTTCAGGAGTAACAATTTGGCTTCTCGCCGTTATTTACTTCATATCGGGTGTTCCAGGAGGCTATGTGTTATGGTATCGGCCTCTCTACCGTGCCTTCAGGTTCTTTTTGATCTTCCCTAGCAACTAAAAGCACCGGCATATTTTGTATACTAAGGGATGAAAAGCGTTCACAGCTTTTTTTCTTCTCCAAATTCTCTTACTGAACGTTTCCTTTATATTTGAATTCCTGCAGAAGTGATAGCGCATTGAGCTTTGGATGGTTTTTCTTGTTCTACATGGTGAGACCTTAGTTTTTGCTGATTTGAAGACTTCACATGGTCTTTTTAACAGACTTACGTGGAAATTCATCTAACACCTTCCTTTCTGGCCACATACAGCTCCACATACTTTTCTGCGTCTTTGCTGCAGTTGCTCCTCCTATTATCTTCAAAGGGAAATCACTTGCGTAAGTTTCCTCGAAACCTAAATGAGATATAGGGCTTTACACCGTTATTGTGTCGTATTATCAAGCTTGTTATTGATTATTTGATCATCTTTAAATCTACAGGGGTATATTACCTGCGATCGATGTGTTATCAACTCAAGCATTGGTCGGGGTAAGCCCTTTCATCCCTTAGTCTTTCGGGCCACAAACCATAAATCTTGTCTCGTAAACTTAGAGACTCCTGATCATATACAAATCAATCATCATTCATCAATGATTTCTTGTTTGACAGATTTTCTACTTCATCGGGTTTGCGTTTTTCTGCCTTGAATCAGTAGTCAGCATCTGGGTTATTCAGGTCTTCTTTCCTAATTCCTAAACCGAAGAATGTTTCGATCTCTGGATATCGATATAGTTTCATTGAGGCAAAGCTCTTTATAACAAATGTATTGGCCATTTGATCTGTGCAGCAAGTATACACGTACTTCCGAGGAAGCGGGAAAGCAGATGAGATGAGACGGGATGCTGCAAGAGGAGCCCTGAGAGCTGCCATATGATGCAAAATGTAAATCAAATGATTCATAATCATCTCTTCTGATGCATTCGTTGTGAATTTACTCTCTTCTTCAACTGTTCTTTAGCTTCGCTGATCGATATTTTCTCGAGTTTTTGCTCTGTTTTTGGGATTTTTTCAGTTAAACTTCCGAGTCTGTATAGTTCTTTTGGTTGGGACATTGTTTAACGTTACAACAAAACCAAAACTCATGTATAAAATGTTTAAAATTTGTTTGTTCGTTTTGAGTTGAGACTTCTTACTTGCAAACTATTCTCATTGTTTGGTGTTCTTTACTTATTGTGCCTCAAAATTTTCTCACACATGCATAGTTAAAGAGAATACCTAATCATTTTTAAAATCTTAGGTTATATAATTTTTTTAGCTTCGGTTATACTCTCTCTGTTTCGCAAAAAGTGTCAATCTGACATTTTTCACGCATATTAAGAAAATTCTTAAAAAATTTTACATATTCTTAATTAATATTTTAAAAATAATTCTCTCTCCAATTAATACATTAAAACAACGAGGTTAAAATTGGAATTTCGCTTATAAATTTGCATCGAAAATGTAAAAGACACTTTTTGTGAAACAAAAATAAAACTTCAAAACGACACTTTTTGAGAAACGGATGGTTATTGAGTAATCATTTGTAGGTTATTGTCTTCTGTATGAGTGTTACTCTACTTATTTTCTCACGTGAATTATGTTGTTAGTTTGAAGCTTAATATTTTAATTAGCTTTTGGGTTTCTCAAAGAAGCTTTCGTTTTTAGGCACGTGAATTTAGTGCATAATTGATATATCTATTAAAAAATTGATAATCATGGAGCTCTTTAATGACTTTTGGAATCATTGTCTTGACCAATATGCCCTTATGAATGAGTATAACTTTTTAGTTTTTTTAGTATAGTGGGATCACAAGTTGGTGTCCACTTTAAAGTAAAGCTACTTACTTTGTTCATAATTAATTGTTACATTATAAGCTTGCAGACATTGATCCAATGCACCTGGATAGAGTTTATACTATGCTTTTTAGAATATAATCATCATTTACCCACTCTCAAAGATATTATCGAAATGAACATGCATGAACAATGAAATATTTACGAAAAAAAAATTAGTTACAATATATAGATATAAAATAGTAACATGAAAATCATTAGTTAAATATATTTTATAATATTTTTCTTTGTTAAAACCTTCTCAAGAATCATAATTTGATCAATACAATTAACCCAAATCAAACTAGATTTTATTCGAATTTAATTAATAAAATAAAATAAAGTAAGATCTAATCTAATCTAAGGGGCGGCAAAGGGCAAAAATGTCTAAACAAGGTCAAACTTGTAATATTAGCTAAAAGGTAAGGTTACATTAGAGAGCACTTTGAGATTTATATAAGAGACCTATGAGTATCCTTTGTGTTTGTATAACTAAATCAAAACATTCTTGTTAAGTTCACTCACTTCTACTACTACTAACTTTCACAAGACTTTGACTCCGAGACAAAAAAAATGGAAGGGAGAGGAAAAGTCAGCATGATCAACGGTGGAGATGGAACTAGGAGAGGTGGTCGAGAGCATAGTAGCCGTCCATTGCCGAAGAGAGGGCAAGTCAAAGTTGGGATCTTACTTGGTTTTGCTAATTCATTTGCTTCCATCTTTGGCTCCACAAGAAACTTCCATGGACACTAAATCTATAATATGCTATGCTTCTCATTTCCCACATAAACATTTTATTTATTTTTAAGAATTGTTTTTGTGGTTTATTAGAGTGAGATTTTCTTATTTTAAAGAGTGGTGATCTTATTTAGTCTTTAGCTTTTGAGTTCATTTTTGTTTTTTTCTTTTCTTTTCTTTTCTCTTTGTATAAATCCTTTTGGAGCTTCACTTCACAATATATAGTATTTGTTTTATAATCCTTTTGTATTCCGAAATTTTATTTATTTATATCGGTTTGATCTCTAACACTTTTGGAAGGGTGAACCATGTTAAGATTATGAAATTCTAACTCAAAATAAATCGACAACGATTTGATTTATTATCTATTAGTGTCTTTTTGTGATCAGAAATATTAGCCATTATTGGTGAAAAAATATATTAGCGATGATTTTTAAAAATTTTCAATGTGTGATATTAATTTTTAGTAGAGCCTATTTTTGCTAGGCGTAGAACAAATAAAAACTATAGGTAAACATGGTTTATTTTAATGAAATCATCTAATTTCTTAGAAACATTATTTATAAAACAATCATACAACGGATATTTTTTTTATTGAATTAGCATTTGATCTAATCCTATTATTCTAAGCTTTTCTAAATAAGCCGCACATTAGCTGTCAAATAGATATAACTACTGAGAAAAGAATGTCACAATCAAGCTTTATTTAATTTTACGAATTGATCAAATAAAAACTCCTAATCAAATGCTTGGTCCAGTCTGGTCCGGTCCTTTTCGTTTAAGTGGCAGCAACACCAGCGTGATTATCAGCAAAAACCCGGTTTAGTATCATGGCTAATCTAACACCTCCCTGAACAATTCTCTTCATCACTATTGGCATCCTTGTATTGAAATATTCCTCTGCAAAAATTATATATAATTAGATCTCTTATAAAACTATATACTATAATTCAATTTTATATGTAAAAATTCGTATACAATTGAAACGAGAATAAATAAAAAATTAATTTTGTTTGGTTCCATTCGTTTTTTAAACTACTATTGTTTGCGTACAAGTAAGAAGCAAACATAAACATATGTACCTGATAACGTTTCACCTGACTCCACGCCTTTGTAGCCCCATTTACAAGCTAACTTTATACTCTCTGAAGCATACCTGAATATAAAATTTAAATTCGTTCGTATAATTTTTTTTTAAATATAGATTTTTTTTCATTTTTGGTTTTATTTTTTAGACATGTTTGGACCAACTAGTTTTCAAAAGTTTTTTAAGGCTAACTTTTTAACCAAGGAGGGTCGAACAAATGAGACTTACTTATGCGGACAAGCGATGAGATCATTGCAGTCTGTCCACGAAGATAGATCGTCGTGCCATAAACCCTAATATATATGATAACCATTACATAAGTCAGCAAAAGAAAATTATAGTATATATATAATTTTGTTTTTATTACATTGGTGATGTTCGTTTCAAGATCTTGTTGGAGAAGATCCAAATCTTTGTCATAGTATTCTTTTAGAGCCGTGAGGATAATCTCTCTGTCCCATACCTATGTACAAATATTTTCACATTAGTCAATTCTTTTTGTTTTCGTTTAAAAAAGAAATCGAAGCTGAAGAAGTAGAAGTAAAAAAAATTTACATGATGCAAATTTGATTTATGTCTGTACCAACGTAAATTTATTGTGTTGCCTCCTTCATCACTTGTGAATCCAACATGCATCGGCTTTATTATTTGTAAAAAAATTAATGTTAGATACTAATAATATTAATCAAAATCAATTAATATAGAACTATAAATATGATGAAACCTGATGAATATCTCCCATGAAATGAGACAAAAACAAAAGGGCTTCGGTCATGTTATCTATGAGATTGAACAAGATAAAGACATAATTAAAATAGGGAAAAAAAGACATCAGACAACCAAAAATGTAATGAAAATTTGTGTATATAATTAAGATAAAATAAATAAAAATGATCATCACTTACATCGACGATCAGAGGTTCCTTCACCATAATGTTGAAGTTGAGATGTAAAATTTTGGATTGCACCATCCACACACATATCTTTCAACCCATGTTGATCATGACAATCCCCTGTTTTTTTCTCTCTAATATTAGATTTCAATTGTTTATGTATATTCTTTTTCGCAAAATGTATCATATTAGACAAAATTATAGCTAAATATAACTATACCAATGTTTTTTCTTAGTTAACTAATGTTTCGAAATGTTTCTTTGCATGTGTTTTTTTCTCTTACCGGTAAAAAAAGAGAATGTTTTGAAAGTAATCGGGTTTTGTCTTTGTAGCATTTAATTTTTGGTTAATTCCGGTTAAGGGTGGGTATTTATTGCTTCTGATTAATCCGGTTTCGGTTAGGTCGGTTACAAACATATTGGAACTAAAATGTTTTCAGCTCAGGTTTGATGTCGGTTCAATTCTGATTGAAAAAGTAACCATTTAGATATAATGTTTTTGGCATTTTTTGATATTTCAATTATTTCAGGTATTTTCAGTATTATGAGTATTGTTGAATACTTTTCATTTTTTTTTCCAAGATCCAAAATATTTCGATTTGATTTTGTTCTGATTATTTCGCTTCTTAAAAAGTTGGAATTGTTTAGATATTTTCAAAACTTTTCGGTATCGGTTCGGTTTTTCGATTTCGGCTAATTGTCCAGCCCTAATTCCGGTTCAAGATGTATAGAGCCGGATTACGGTTAATGTTTCGCTTAGAATGACTTACTTGAGTACTCATAAGAGCAGGCTTCATCCGGTGTGTCGATGTAATGGAGAGGGCTTGTCCAACGGTATTTGTACCAATGTCGGATTTGGTCAGGCCATACACACAATGCCGATAAATCTCCTTTTACATAATCCGGTAATAGATTCTCTACTACATGTGCCGCTCCTGCTTCTAATAGATTCTATTGATCATACCACCACGTAAACACACACACACACACAAGAACTTTTGTTAGAAATCGCCATATCTCTAGCTACCAAGAATCTTTAAATTCGGTATGGTTATTTGTGTGAAGAATAGCATGGCTAATTCATTTATTACTAATTGGTTTTGAGTTGGAAGTTCATGAAACTTAACAATTTGTATGCATAATCATCAGAACCGTTTAAAGATAAAACGGAGAAAGGAAGCGATTCTAAAAAAACGTTTCGATTCATATAAAACAATAACCAAACTACTTTTTTAAAACATAAGAGCATGATCAAACTTACTTGAGCAATTCGGCACGTAAGAATATGACCTTCCTTGCTCCAACTTCGAACAGAAGAAACCGAACACAAAATCAACACAACTAACACAAGAATCGACCTCGTCGACGATCTAAAAGCCGACGCCATATCTAACTTCAAATCCTTTATAATGATCTCCCTTCTTGTATAAGAATGACTTCTCTATGATTTCTCTTTGTCTAAAAACTTCATAGAACTAGGAAACAGAACATACAAAGACCTATAATATAAATAGAGAGAGAGAGGTAGAGAGAGAAGAATGGACTTACAAGTAACATCTATGATGGTTGAGTTTGTGTGCAAGCAAGACATTGCGAGTCTCTTACGTTCTTATCATAAAGTTGACAATAGGAGGAACACGAGATAATAACGTAATATAAGAGTCGTTGTTTTATCAAGTTATAGAAAGCATATTCCATATTTGTAACAGCATCTTCTAATCGTGACGAACCGGTCGAATTATATACATTTCTCTACGATTAAACCAAACCAAACCAAACCGGTTGATACATAAAATACGAATTAAAAAATTGATTTTTGTTTTCTTGAGTTTCTTTTCTCCGGCGTTTGTCGTGATGTCAAGACGACGGACTTTTCGTCGGTGACTTTTTTTTTCTCTAATCAAGATCTTCACTTTTTCTTGTTCGTTTGAAGACTCCATTGAAGAATCGTAGCATCAATATACGGTGAAGCTCTTTACTTGAATCATCTTCTTCGTTAAGTACCCACTTGTTTCAATCAGGTTTCTTCTCTTTCTTTCTCTACTTCGTCTTCTTCTTTTGTGTTTCTTTTTTCTGTTCAAACTTCTTCTGTGTTCATCTCTGAAAAATTCATCACTAGACCAAAAGCTTCGATTTTTCGTGTTCTTGAGGAGCTTTAAAGTAATGGGTTTCTTCGATTTATCACTCCTTTTCTCCAGATTCAATTTTCTCATCGTTTGATTAAGAACTCATTGGTTCAGTTCATGAATGATTCGATTCTAGGTTTTGGGGTGACTGTAATGATCTTAAACTTGTTTCATTTGATGCAGAATGATTGATTTATCAACTCTATCTCCTGCGGAGATCACAGTAGTAGGATCCGTGTTCTGTGTTTTGCTCACGATGCATTTCACGATGCAGCTAATATCACAGCATCTGTTTTATTGGAAGAACCCTAAAGAACAGAGAGCCATTTTGATCATTATACTTATGGCTCCTGTTTATGCTATCAACTCCTTTGTAGGCTTGTTAGATGCTAAAGGAAGCAAACCTTTCTTCATGTTTCTAGACGCTGTTAAAGAATGCTATGAGGCACTTGTAGGTTTCTAGATTCTCTCGTATCTGAGTATATATCTCTTTCTCTCTTTGGTTGTTTCTTGATTTTTTGTATTGCTCTGTGTTCTTTCTCAGGTCATTGCTAAATTCTTGGCCTTGATGTATAGTTACGTGAACATATCGATGACTGAAAGGACTATCCCGGATGAAATCAAAGGGAGAGAGATTCATCATTCGTTTCCAATGACTCTTTTCGTGCCTCGGACTACCCATCTGGATCACCGTACGCTGAAACAGCTTAAGCATTGGACATGGCAGTTTTGCATCATCCGCCCTGTGTGTTCAGTCTTGATGATTACACTACAGATCTTCGGGATATATCCAGCGTGGTTGAGCTGGATTTTCACTGTCATTCTAAACGTTTCGGTATCCCTGGCTTTGTATTCTTTAGTGAAATTCTACCATGTTTTCGCCAAAGAGTTGGAGCCTCATAAGCCTCTTACAAAGTTCATGTGCGTCAAAGGAATAGTCTTCTTCTGCTTTTGGCAGGTAAAGAAAACAGAGTTTCTAACTTTTCCTTCGCCAAATAGTTTCTTCGATTAACAAACTGCTTCTGATGAGAAAGAAATTGGAAAATTCTCTTCACCTGCTGATGAAGACAATGGAAAGAATGATACATAGTCTCTAGAATACCGAATATGTTAAGGTTCCCATCTTATTTCGCTGCCGTGACTTAGACTAAATATTAAGGTTTACTTGTAAAGTCTAGCACAGGACTAGATAGTTGTGTAGAGAATCCTATAGAAGAACTCGTAGTAATGCGCATATAGTCTTAGCATTGAGAATCTTCTCTTTAAACAAAGTCTTTCTATTGTATAGCGAACCAATAAGCATGTAGAAATCGTCGATTGGTTCTTAAGACAAACAAAGTCTCATCTCGATAAATTTAGGATCATCTCTGCATATGATTAAGTAAACTGGATGTTCTCAAAGTATAACTATAGAGCATTCGAGTCTTTTGCACATTCTCTAATCTTCAGGAACCTGTGTGTTGATGCAGGGAATAGTACTGGAGATATTGGTGAAAATGGGAGTAATAAAGTCTCGCCATTTCTGGTTGGAGGTGGAGCAGCTTGAAGAAGCTCTGCAAAATGTGCTTGTGTGTCTTGAAATGATCGTCTTCTCTGTTATTCAACAATACGCTTTTCACGTTGCTCCTTATAGTGGAGAAACCGAAGCTAGGATGAGAATGAACAAACGGGATTGATTCTCGCCGAGAAGAACAAGTAAAAGAAGAAAGATTTACCCGAAATTTTATAGAGAATTTGAAACAATAGTGACTGCATTTGTAGACCATTGTTATATGATGTTGAACTTGTATTTGATTATGGCTAGTGGCTACCAAGCAAATTCGAGGTTAACGAAAGCGAGAACATTAAACCGATTGTAATGAACTAACTCAAAGCATTGTATTGAGAATCAAACTGTTACTTGCAAATGTCAACTTGCATCGCATGATCAAAATGATCGAGAATTCGAATCATCAGATGCTCCAAAAAGCAGACATTTCAACGGACACAACATACAAATATCTATGGTTACCGTGACGTCTTGATTCCTCTTGCTTGCTTCTTCTTATCTCTTTTCTTCATGGTTTTGGTGCTTGATCTATGTTTCCTGTTCTGCTTCGACGATTTGGTTTTCTTCACAGGCACAGGCTGTTTCGCGGTGGCTTTGGCCGTGGAACCCGATTCTGTTGATTGATTCTTCTCTTTCCGAATTGGCTCGTCTTCTTCACGAGATATCTCGCTTGTTGTCACCGTTACTTTCAGCTCCCCTGTATCATACATTGTTGTTCCTTTCATCCACAAACAAACACAGTAACAAATATCAGAACAAAGACAGTCATATTCAAATCAAGCCAAGGCAGAAACAATCAATCATCTTGTGATTACCAGAAGTTGAAGCATCAGGCTCTGTTTCTTCATCCTCTGCATCTTCTTCACCTTCTCCATCATCTTCACCGTGACCCGTCACCATTAGCTCTTCCAACTTCCTCTGCGAAGCTCAGATATCGAATTCAAACACTATACGAAGAAAACAAACACGCAAGAGGTTTCAACTGAGAAACAAAACACTCACTTTCTTACGAGCCTCGATACGTTTCCGCCTCATAGCTTCTTCTTGTTGCTTCTGAGCTTCCTTTCTTCTTTTCTTCTTCCTCTTATGAAACCCAGTAACAAAATCTCTATAGCACAAACAAAAAGCCATCACTTAGAAGAAACCCACTAACAAAATCTCTATAGCACAAACAAAAAGCCATCACTTAGAAGAAACCCACTAAATTATACGATCAAACAGCTATTGAAAAAGCATCAAAATGACATTTTTATCTATCGATACCTAAGATCTTTCTCGTCGAAAGAGACGGTGAGACCTTTGTTCTTGAGAGCTCTTTTCCCAATATGTCTGGCTCTACTCGGCGGAGCCAATTGACCCGTCTCCTCAGTACCCAAATCCATAGCTCACAACACTTCACACTGATCGAAAACGAAACGATACAGAGCAAAAATTAGGGTTTTGAGATTTAATCAAGTTTTTAGATGAAGAAGAAGAAGGAGAAGAAGAAGGAAGCAAGAAAGGCTTTTGATTGGGCTTTAAACTTGGCCCATTAAAGGGGCAATATCGTCTTTTTACCAAAATTAGCTAATTTTGTTTAAGAAAAAAGTTATACCATTCAACTAATTTTAGTAATTACCAAAACTGCTTATGAACAAAACTAAAAAGTTTTTTCTTCTCCTTCTTCATACTACTCATAGAGATGATGAAGATGGTGATAATCATCATCAAGAACACATAAAAAAAACAATAAAAGAAAGAGAAACATAAAAAAGTTTCTTTGTACATAATTAAACAAAAAAAAACAGAGTAAAAAATGAATGATTTATTCTCTAATTCGTTTAAGAGGAACCAAGCACAAGTGGTTGATGTTGAGGTAGGTCAAGAAACGATGAACCTCGACAAATTCTTCGAAGATGTCGAAAACGTGAAGGATGATATGAAAGGAGTGGAGAGTCTTTACAAGAAGCTTCAAGATTCGAATGAAGAATGCAAAACGGTTCATAATGCCAAAAAGGTTAAAGAGCTACGAGCTAAGATGGATGGAGATGTAGCTTTGGTTCTTAAACGGGTTAAAATCATTAAGCAGAAGCTTGAAGCTTTAGAGAAAGCTAATGCTAATAGCCGTAATGTTCCCGGATGTGGACCTGGTTCTTCTACGGATAGGACTCGTTCGTCCGTGGTTAGCGGTCTCGGGAAGAAGCTTAAGGACTTAATGGATAGTTTTCAAGGTCTACGTGCTCGTATGAATGCTGAGTATAAGGAAACTGTTGAAAGAAGGTCTCTCTGTTTTTTGTTTTCCTAGGTTTCTTGTGTCGCAAGCTATTCCTCTGTTTTGGTTACTTGGCTCGCAAGTTTTGTAATTCTGTTGGTAATGGTGTAGGTATTTCACAATAACGGGAGAAAAACCGGACGAACAAACGGTAGATAACTTGATTGCGAGCGGTGAGAGCGAGAACTTTCTCCAGAAAGCGATCCAAGAGCAAGGAAGAGGTCAAATCTTGGATACAATATCCGAAATTCAAGAGAGACATGATGCAGTGAAGGAGATAGAGAAGAATCTACTTGAGTTACACCAAGTTTTCTTGGACATGGCTGCTCTAGTGGAAGCGCAAGGACAACAACTAAACAACATAGAGAGCCATGTGGCGAAGGCGAGTTCTTTTGTGCGAAGAGGAACTGATCAACTCCAAGACGCGAGAGAGTACCAAAAGAGCTCGAGGAAATGGACTTGTTACGCCATTATTCTCTTCATCGTCGTCTTTGTCCTCCTTCTCATTCCCATTTTACCTCACATCATGCTCATGTTGAAGAAGTGAAAATTGCTAGAGATTTAGATTTTGATATTGATCCTCAAAATCATCTCTTAGCCTATTTCTTCTGCCTTTTTGTAATGGAAGGAAATAGTTAGGTTATGGTGAAACCAAAATAAATATGTTAGAGTTTTGAAGCACCCATTTTCCTTTTTTGTTAATATAAAATTCTTTTGACATTCAAATATTTTGATCATTTGGTGTTATATATGACAATGTTTTGAATCATTGATGTTGATATCTTATAGAGAGAGGTATATATATGTGCATTGTTAAATGTAATCAATGGAAATATCATAACCCTATTTTTGTTTGAGCCTAATATTGCTATAAACCCATGGAACATAGCCATAGCTACACTTAACTATAGAAAATTATGACTCTAACATTTGTTATTTGAATTTTTGTTAGAAACAATTTAATTATTTGTCCATAATTTTCAAATTAAAGGCATAACGTATTGCAACTACAAGAATGTCTTTTAGGACCATCAAGTTTGAAAAAATAATTGAGCAAGAATATAACAATATGTCACAAATGTGTCTAGATTCTATTCTCGATATAAGTACGTTATATATATTAGTAGGCGTAGGTCTAACTTACACCCAAAAGCTAGTTTAAGAGTGTAAGATTGTCACAACACTTTCATATTGATCCAGTACACCCTTAAGCGACCGATGTGGGATGTTGATACACCCCCTCACCCTCAGGTCTGGAGATATGTAGTGTAGAGCTTTTCGTGGAAAGCCATTAAATGCGCCTATAATCGAGTATCTTATTGAGCCTAAGCAGAATATTTGCACTGATACCATATTAGTAAGTGTGAGCTTAACTCACACTAAAAAGCTAGCTTAAGAGTGAAATATTGTCACAACACTTATATATTAGTCCATTACACCCTTAAACTATCGATGTGGGACCGTTCATAGTAATAAATTCTAACTTATTTTAACCATTTATTAGGTCTTTGTATAGAGATTTTACCCATGATTTTGTGTGAGAGTGGACCTGAGTTTCATTGGAAAATAAATTGAAATGAAAAATGTGTTAAACGTCAATAAATACCAATAAATATCTAAATTTTAAGTTCAACATAAAAAGGACTTTCAACGGTACATAACATTTTGGATTCTTACGAGGAAAATGTCAATACATGTGGGCATGGCGAGTGGTCTTGACTTGGACACTTGTGTATAAAGATTCTCATAATGAAAGTGATTTTCACTCCAAAGCAATCGTTGAACTAGTTGTTTATATGTTTATCTTTCCACACTTAAGACATGATCATTAATTAAGTGGGGAAACCTAATAACTAGAACTATGGATTCAACCAAAGCTTCACTCGGTTACTTACTTTCTTCTAATATCGTATAACATAATTAAACGATTTGAAACGAGTTTGTATATACTAAAAACATATTTATACTATTATTTGGCCAAGACATGTTTATTCTAATTAAAACCGAATAACTTGTATTATTTGTTAGGAATTAAATTAAACTAGAGGAAATTCTACTAGTTAGAGACTGTACGATAGCTTCCTAAAAACAGGAGAAGTTTCTGGTTCGACTAATTATAAGAAATCTCCATATCAAAATAAAATGATATGGGGTTCGTGGTGAAGTTCGTGGAGCTGGGTTCAAGTCGTCTTGGCCATCCGGGCTGTCTTAAACGTTAAGAATACGTGGAGTGCCGTGAGTCTCGTGGGATTAGTCCTTGGGCCTAGAAAGCCTTTGGGATCACCCACGGTTATAAAAGAAAATAAAAATAAAATGAAATCTTCTAATATTTAAGGTATAAATCTTCTAATATTTAAGGTATGCACGGATGTTTCTTATTCCTAATGGGATATACCGACTTTCTATTACAAAAATAATACTCCTAACTCTAAAAGGGATATCTACAACTTTCAACTTATTAAGCTTATGAAAATTAATAAGACAAAAATGATAATAAAAGAAAAATTAAGTCAAATAAACAAAAAAAACCCATTTGTTAACAATCTAATCCCCTTTTGTATTCAAAATTTTATTTTACATTTTTACCCCAATATTTTTTATTTATGTTCAAGAAAAAACCTAAAAGTGTAATTACACTTCATTATTATATTTTGTTTTTGTGAAACCTAAGGGGGTGTATTCAAACAAGGATTTGAAGTGATTTGTATTAATATATGAAATCTCATGTTATTGAAACAAGAATTTTAAAAAGTCTTATACAATTCACTGTTATTAGAATGATGATTTTAAAATGTATCTTCAAATCCACTGTTATTGAAAATATTTTAACTAATGGATTTAAGGTGTATTAGTGGAATTTTCTTGTTAGAAATACAAAGACTCAAATCACTTCAAATCACATGTTTTTAAGTGGAATTGCAGTAAATTTCTATAAAAAATCACAATTACTTCCATAATTCATCAAAATCTTCTAAAAACTCATTAAAAATCAAATCTCATCAAATACTCAATCCAATACATCCCCTAAAACTTAGTTAATAGTTTTTTTTGTTATAACGCAAATTCACACATAATAAAACAAAACATGAGCTAACCAAACCAGCGATATCATCGAACCAAAGTAGAAAACTAAACCAACCATCACAGTGAAATCAAAATCAAACCGAAACGGTCTACAATTTTAGCGCGTGAACCCAAAGAGACATGGAACCCACAAGCACAACGACCACAAGTCTTTCAAGACTTGGAGTAAACCTAATGTGGAACTACCTTTGTCATGACTCGAACCAGCCAAACACAATGGACCATCGTACCGTGCCCATATCCTAGTGTTGACCTTGACTTTTCCTTTTTTGGTTCTTCTATTGGTTATATAACTTCTTTATTGGCTTTTGGATTATTAGAATGTTTATTTGTTTTGGTAATTTTGGGAATGCTTTATTTTTGGAGTAATTGCTTCTCGACTCACTAGTATTTGCAATATTTAATATAGCTTTCATTGAACATTATGTCATTTCTTAATTAATAACATTTTGCGACGTCAAATAATGTGACCAGCAACTTTATCAGAATTAATTGTGGATTCAACTGCACCAGATGAATGAATGTAAATTTATTTACTTGGCAAAAGTTTTCATTTATGTTCCCTTGAAAAACTCATGGGACCATCTTTTTCCCCCTTTCATTTTACAAATCTTATTTTGCTTTAGTTTCACTTTGTTTGTACAAAAAAAATCTTATATTTTCCTCATATGTAAATATTTGGTTTTCTTCAAAAAAAGAAAGTTAAAATAGTCTATCTTTATGACGTTACACAATGACGCCTAAATTTCAAAAATATCTCCCTCCTTCTCCATAGAGTGACATTCGTCTCATCGATATAATCTTAGATTGGTAGCAATTTGCGGACAAAAAAAAAGACTCGTAGCAATTATTTATATTTATAGGATGAATTTGTGGGATATCTATTATCTCTACAATATTTAAGAATATAAATAAGAATATAACGCTTAATATTTTTTAAATTAAAATATTAAACAAGTTTTACACAATTTGGGACAACAATGCCCTTATTCTCAATGCGCGGATAATGTTTATAATTTAAAAAAAAAAGTGAATTGGTTTAATAACAAAAAAAAGATTAATGAGATTTGTAGAAAGAGGTTAGGGAGATATAGGAAGAAAAAGTAGGAGAAAAAAGTGATTTTAGTTACTTAGTTAAATAATGTGTTTTTTTAGTTATTTGACATAATTTCCCTTTTAAAAACTTTCACCCTAACATTAATTTTGATTTATAGATCTAAGTATATATTGAAATGAAAATGCGACTATACAAAAAAATTGATTTGTTCTATTAGGCATATTTTGCTATTTTTACAATAAAAATATATTTTGTAAATACTCAAAAATCACTATAACCTTTAAAATATTGCAATACTACGTGAATAGTCAGACTGCATATTTTTGTAAAAACATATCCAATTTTGGGAATACTGAACCCTAAATACACATGTAAAAATTGTTATTTTCATTGTTAATATTAAATTTATTGCTAAATTAAGCTAATAATATTAGCTTTCATATATAAAAGTATAAAAAAGTGAAAAAGTATTTGAGATTGAACAAAAAAACACAATAGTTAGACTATTCTATATAGTACTGCCATACTATCCACATAGCACAACTATTTTCTATTTACAAGAAAAAATTTAAGGTGCGTTGATAAATTTATTTAATGATAAATTTATTAATTGGGAGCTATATAAGTTTGTAGTCTACATGGTACTAAAAAATATTTAGGGAGAGGTATTAACAAAAATGTTTGAAAGAAAAATTAACCGAGTGATATTAGTTGCAATAAATAGTTTGACTATTTTTGTATAAATAGACTATTTTACGGTTATGTAACTTATAATATCATTTAAATTTCATTATAAAATATATTTTTGTTTTAAAAAAATTTAAGTTATAGCCAATGTACAAAAATCAACATTTTTTTGTAATAGAAAATTTTGTTAAATATTTATATGAAAAAGAAATTCAAATAAAAACGGGAAGGAGGAGTGTAGAAAAAAGAATTAAAAAAACGGGCCCGTGAAAATAGAGACAAAAATAATATTATACAGAAAATATATTTTGGTTTTTTTGTTTTGGTTAGTTTAGTAAATATATGTTTTTCTCGGTTATACAATGCTATTATCCTTATTTATATTTCTTTTTTGTCTTTTTTGTTACATTATTTCATTTCTGTTTATAAAGAAATGTTTCAGGAGTTTTGATAATTATGTAATATCTATCTTATTAAAACAGAGACACTTTTTTATCTACCTAAAAAAAATTATTTGGACCCAACTTATATATGTCATATTTTCTCTTTATGAATCAAACATATACTGCTGTATTCCTAAAATTATCTTATAACTATTAGAATTAATATATGCCGTATTTTAATAGATTTATTTTATAACTATTAGAATTTATATATGCCGTATAACTATTAGGAAATATGTAATACATTTTATAACTTTTAGATTTATCTACATGTTTATAGTTGTATGTCCTACACATATAACTTGATGTTTCAATCTAAAAGTTATGACAAGATGAAAAAATTTATATGTTATTATATATGTTATATATCGACCATGCCATATACACTTTTTCTAAGTAAATGTTAGAAAAATCATATTTGTAATCGTAATGGTTAGATATCCATCACGCCATATTCATATATTTACTTTTTGGTTATGTAAAAGTAATTCATACATGCTCGACCACCAATATATAATTATAGTGGTTGACATGCATTTCTGTATAACAATTACGCATGATCTACATGTATAAAACTATAGTCATATTAATGATCCTTGACTCCGAAGCTTCTTTTTGTAATTTATAAAACAGTTATAAAGCATATTCTTTTTGTTACATTCACATAGATTTACTTTAAAGAGAAAATATTAGTTACTTTTATAATAGATTGATTTGTAGGCAGATTTACACCTACAAAACTACAAGTAATTCTATATACAATTAAATTTTTATCTACTTAAACCGAAATATTCAAATCTATTCCGATGTGTAAAATTTCAAAATAGATTGCGTTGTTATAAAACGCAATATAAAAAAATTACAAATTTCTATAGATAAGAATATTTTAAAGCATATTCTTTTTGTTACCAACGTAATATCTTTACTTTAATAATGAATATCTCTACTTTTAAAAAAATTGAACCGAAAAATCTCTAGAATATCTCTAAAATTTTTTCATATTAAGTTTATATTATAGAATATTTTAAAGCATATTCTTTTTGTTACTAACGTCTAATCATTTTATAAATAATCTCATAGTTATCCCATAATGTACATCGCATTCTACGTTTGATTTCTCACTTTCCTTTTCACTATGGTTTCTCCTAAAAATTTTTTCTTACTAAAAGATATAAAACCATTCAAATCAGGTTGGCGAATACAAGTTAAGCCAATTCATTCTTGGAAGCAAAAATCCAAATTTGGTTGAGAATCTCTAGAACTTATTCTAGCCGATAAGACTGTGAGAAACATATATATATATATATATACTTTAAATCATATTTTGTTTATTTCTTTGGAAATATAATTCATAATATAAATTTCATAAATATAAAATGAAAAAATATCCGCACGTGCGGGTGAAACTCTAGTTTGGAATTTCGCAAGAGAGGCGGTGTGGACAATTCAGGAATTTGCACAAAAATAATCATAAGGAAATCTGAGTTCAGAACTCAGAAGTGTTCTTGAAAGAACGAGTCATGCTTTCCAAAATTACTTTTTATCCCTTTTTTTAAATAATTTATACTTTCTCCCTTTAGCTTTTGTTTTCTTGTTTTTTTTTTTTGTTAAAAGCTTTTGTTTTCTACCTAACTTCTTCCCCTATTTCATTCTGGAGTCAAGTCAACCAAATTCCCTCTTTATCTTTTACTCGCTTTTATTACTTTTAAATTTTTAGCTTTACTAATGGAATTAAAAACAAAAAAAAATTAATACTCCCTCTTTTCTAAATTAATTGATGTTTTAGAATTTTTTATTTCAAATTATTTGATGTTTTCAACTTTTAATGTAAAAATTTAATTTTATTTGACTTTCTAAGCCAATCAAAATTTATAGTGTATTTTTTTATTTGTTGGTGTAGTTGTTGCTATAAATATTTTTTATATAAACAAAAAATTGTAATAAATTTATGTTATTCTTAATAGATGTGCATAACCTTAAACATCATCTAAACTGAACAGAGAGATTAATAATGTGAGTGATATTCAATTCACTGAATCAATAGCTTATAGTAAAATCAATACTAAAGGAGAAAAGATAATTGAAAAAATAATATGACCAAATTAATTAACATTGAATGTATATGTTTTATAGACATCATCATATGTTTGTTAAAAAGTTTAATCTATCCCAAGATCACGGAACTATATAATTGAAAAAAAAATATGAAAATTAAAAATAATATATATGGATAAGCATTCCACGTAAAGTACTAGTGGTGCGTTGTTATATGGTTTCTAGTAAATATATTTTGAATAGTCGAAAACGATAACAAGCAACTTTATATCTGTAAAGAAGAAATTAGAAGTCACGTTATAAGAAAAAAAAACAATGCTGCATCCCATGAAACAAATTAATTCTAAAAACATTATCCAAAAAAGAATTTAATGTTTATCCAAATAGATATTAAGAAAATTAGTTGGATCTTCAAGTGAAAATGCGATACTTGCTGATTTTGTTCATGACGCGTACGTACAATTACTTTTTGCCACAAATCCACCGACCTAAACTCTCTTTCGGGTAAAGTTTAGATCTTATGATAACTTGTGATATACAGTTTATAGACGTTATGGTTATTTATTAAAGGAAAATTGGTAGTGAATATTTCCAACATAATTGATGTATATATGAAATGATGCTAGTCAAATTATTGGTACAAAAATATAATAGATCATAGTAAGTTTTAAGTAGAAAAATACCGAGTGGATCTTTAGTTTTGAGTAGTTCGAGTTTGGATAATATACTCGAACCTGAACGAATATTCAAAAAATAAAAAAGTTTGAACATGAACACGAAATTTGAATAAATATATGAAAATAACCAAATACCAAGGTAAGTATAGATGAACGTTAAAATTGATCCGAAAAACTAAAAATATTTAAAAAAATTCGAAAAAGCCGAAATACCTGAAAATCTAAAATCTCTAAACTGAACATCGAATTCGAGCTTATCCAAACCTAAACCGAAAAATTCAAACCCGATTTGAACCCGACAAAATACTCGAGTGAGTATTGTAAGGTTGGACTTTGGGATCCGAACTCGGTCAGATACTCGAACGCCCATCAGTACTAAGTTTAGCATTAGCATACTACATGCAGTAAATTTCAAAATCCAACTGGTAAACTTATGGGATGTTAAAAACTTTGATGATTCACAGTACCACGAAAAAAAAATATCTTCATACAAAAGATAATTTGGACATTGCTTGCTTTTGTGTGTTGGAATGGGATAGAGCCGTTGAACCAACAAGTGGGTCTATAAAGTCAACAAATTGTAGTATTTGATTTACACTCATGCATACATCAGCTACGTACTCTATTAAAATTTGGTTGAAATAAAATGTTCAAAATTTTCCATTATTGTATGATCCCACCACTCATTATTTATCTCGACAAGGAGTGTTATAACATGTTCACATAACGGTCACCAAGTTGCTCAAAATCATGAAACAGTGACACATTAATTTTAATAATCTCATGATGTGGATAATTAGTAAAACATTAGTAACTACTAATAAAAGAAAATGAAATTATTATGAAATCACAGCTAAGAAAAAGAAAATACGAAAAAGACAGCTCAACACTTTCCTCCTTCTCTATTTAACTCTCTAATCTCTCTATCTATATTCCTTCTCAATTTCACTTCCACTATCTTTTCTTCACAAATATATCAACATAAAAAAGGAGGGTCAGAAATAGAAAAACTAAAGACTTAAGGGTCATCTTTACAATTTCTTAAAAAATGCCCGCCGGTGGATTCGTCGTCGGAGATGGCCAAACGGCTTATCCCGGCAAGCTTACTCCCTTTGTTCTCTTCACTTGCGTCGTCGCCGCCATGGGCGGTCTCATCTTCGGTTATGATATCGGAATCTCCGGTAAGTATCTCGCTATTTTCAAATTTTACATTTCCACCCCATAAGTATCTATTCACTCATCAACACCCCCAAAACAGAAACTATGATTGTCTCTTTCTCAGAGAAACATTATAAAACATCACCCCATTATTTTATCTTCTATCATAAACACCCCCATGTCTCAAAATTACGTAATTCACAACAATATCATAGGTTTTAAATATTTTACAAAATGGCCCCATATATTTCAATTCAGTATGAAAAACCATCATTGACAATCGTATTATAGGTGGTGTGACGTCGATGCCGTCTTTCCTCAGCCGATTCTTCCCGGCGGTGTACCGGAAACAGAAAGCCGACGCCACAACGAACCAATACTGTCAGTACGATAGCCAAACGCTTACAATGTTCACTTCTTCGCTATATCTAGCGGCGCTAATTTCGTCTCTGGTGGCATCCACCGTGACAAGGAAATTCGGACGGCGGCTCTCGATGCTCTTCGGCGGCATACTCTTCTGCGCCGGAGCTCTCATTAACGGTTTCGCTAAACATGTTTGGATGCTCATCGTTGGTCGTATCTTGCTAGGATTCGGTATTGGTTTCGCTAATCAGGTTCGTTGCTTACAATCATTAAATTTTTACTATAACAATTTTAGTTCATTAGTAACCATCATAAGTATTTATATCAAAATTGAATTCGTTAGTTGTTTTTTATTGTTTCTTTCTTTCTTTTTACATTTTCTCTTTTTCTTGTACTTTTCCATAATGAGAAAGAAAATAAATGATCTTACTTTATAAAATTTAATATTGAAACTTATATTTAATTTCGTTATAAATGTGCTTTGGTTTTGGAAAAAAGTTATGGACCAACCACTTTCAATGAACATAATCATCAAATAGTTAGGTCAAGTTGATATTTTCTTCTTCTTGGCTTCATTACTTTCCAATTTATATTATATAATTTGACATAACAATTATTGAAGTTGTGACTGATTTGTTTTCGGCTGAATATCCAAAATTCCACATGGTCTGTGTTCTTTAAACCCGTGATGTCTCTTTCTCTAATTTTTTTTTTTGTAATTCTTTCTCTAAATTTTCAATGTTTTTTAATTATTTGATATAATTTATTTTTGACGTTATTAGATAACTTGGATCACTTATTGAGATAACAAAAAGGTCTTATTCAGACCGTATCTTATTGAGCATAAAATGACGTAATTGACCTTGTTTAAACTCTGTATTTACAGTCCATACCCTTGTAGATTCCAAACGATTATGAGATTCTTCACTTAAAAATAGTACATATTCGGATCTTAGAGCATGTACAATGGTGAACCCCTTCAAGGAGTTTTTAATTTGAATTTTATATTATTTTTTTGTGTGTGTAAAATTTATTTTTAAAAAAACAAAAACAAATAAACGCACCAATCGCGGACCGCCACGTGGCGGTGGGGCCCGTGAATAGTGCAAACAACCCATTAAGATTGGGTTCTTAATTAAGATTTTTTACAACCTATATCTTAACTATTCATAATTTTATATTAATATTTTTCCTAAGATATTGTGCTAAGAACTCTTTAGCATCCTCCATTTGGGATGCTCTTATCTACCTTAATGACGTAACTAACCATGTATAATCAGACCGTATTTTATTCAGACCGTATCTTATCTACTTTAATGACGTAACTAACCATGTGTGATCTTTAATATTTACAGTCTGTGCCACTTTACTTATCCGAAATGGCTCCATACAAATACAGAGGAGCTCTAAACATTGGCTTTCAGCTCTCTATCACTATCGGAATCCTTGTAGCCGAAGTGCTTAACTACTTCTTTGCTAAGATCAAAGGCGGTTGGGGATGGCGGCTAAGTCTCGGTGGCGCGGTGGTCCCTGCTTTGATCATAACCCTTGGCTCTCTCATCCTCCCTGACACTCCTAACTCGATGATCGAGCGAGGCCAACATGAAGAGGCTAAAACCAAGCTTAGGAGAATCCGTGGCGTCGATGATGTAAGCCAAGAGTTTGAAGATTTAGTTGCTGCTAGTAAAGAGTCGCAGTCGATAGAGCATCCGTGGACAAACCTTCTTCGACGTAAATACCGGCCGCATCTCACCATGGCCATTATGATTCCGTTTTTTCAGCAGCTAACTGGAATCAATGTGATTATGTTTTACGCTCCGGTTTTGTTTAACACTATTGGTTTCACCACAGACGCTTCTCTTATGTCTGCCGTGGTCACGGGCTCGGTTAATGTCGCAGCCACGCTCGTGTCTATATACGGTGTTGATAAGTGGGGACGTAGGTTTCTCTTTCTTGAAGGTGGTACACAAATGCTCATATGTCAGGTAAGGAAAAATAACTAAAAGCATGATTAATGCGAGTCTCTTAGTGTGGGGTTCTTAGGATTGGTTAAAAGACGGTCTCTCAGTTTTTAACTAAAAAAACTAAGAACCGTCTCTTAAATAAAAACTTTAAGAGATGATTCTTAATTAGTTTTTTCAGTTAAAAACTAAGAGACCGTCTCTTAACCAATCCTAAGAACCCCACCCTAAGAGACTCGCATTAATGATGCTGTTAGAGCATATATTTGTCTTTATTGGATTGTCATGTTTACATATCAATTATATTTATACTAACAAGCTATAAATATTTCTCATTTTTCTTGTGTGATTGTAGGCTGTGGTTGCGGCGTGTATTGGGGCCAAGTTTGGAGTAGACGGGACCCCTGGTGAGCTACCAAAATGGTATGCTATTGTTGTTGTAACGTTCATATGCATCTACGTAGCTGGTTTTGCATGGTCATGGGGTCCGTTAGGATGGTTAGTACCGAGTGAAATCTTCCCATTGGAGATAAGGTCGGCGGCGCAGAGCATCACAGTATCTGTAAACATGATCTTCACGTTCATTATCGCGCAAATCTTCTTGACGATGCTTTGCCATTTGAAGTTTGGGCTATTCTTGTTTTTCGCCTTCTTCGTGGTGGTGATGTCGATATTCATATACATATTCTTGCCGGAGACGAAAGGGATTCCGATAGAGGAGATGAGTCAAGTGTGGAAGTCACATTGGTATTGGTCAAGGTTTGTGGAGGATGGTGAGTATGGGAATGGTCTTGAGATGGGTAAGAGCAACAACCAAGGACCTAAGCATGTTTGATTATCTTTAATTTCTAAATTTGAAAGTTTTAAGAAAGCTAAAAGATTTGTAATTTCTAATTTCGTAAATGAAAGTGTATTAATCAAGATATATTTATGTTTATATAATTCAGTATCACATGGAGTTGAACCGGGATTTAAGCGATACTCATGCCGATGATGTTGGTGCCTCTTGCACTCAACAAACTAGAGACTAAACAAGATCACCAATCTTAACTAAGAAATATCACTCTAATAAATCACGAGGTTGATTGGTTTGGACTGTTAGGATGAACGGTTGCTGTAAAATGTTTTTATTATTAATTGACTTTAATTTTTATAACTGTGAATGTAAAAATTCAATAAAAGTCACAAATTGATGGTTGTAGAAAAACTCTCGCTATGAATAACCAAAAAAGGAGTTAGACTGTGAAGATTTTAAGAAAAATGTTTAGGACTGTAAAAATTTAAAAGTTTTTAAAACATGATTGGGTAAATTTAACTGTAAAGACTTTAAATAAAATTAAAAGTCTTCACAGTTAAAAGCCAATTAACCTCTATCTAACAATTTTCAAAATAAATAATTTTTATTTTGTGGAAAATTATTGAGAAGTGTATGATTTCTTACTTAAGATAGACGATCTTGTTTAGTCTTGTTTAGTCCCTAGTTTGTTGACCGATAGATTCTTAGGGTCCATATCGTGGAGCTAAAGATTAAGCAAAACCAAGCAAGATCCCAACTTTGACTTGCCCTCTCTTCCACATCGGACAACTACTGTGCTCTTTCCCACCTCTCCTAGCTCTATTTATACTGATGAATTTGCGGACTTTTCATCTCCCTTTGTTATTTTTGCTTCTCAAATCAAAATTTTGTGAAAAGTATAAGTAAACCGAAAAACAAGAACGTTTGATTTGCTACAAGAGGATTTGGTCTTACATAAATTTCAATCTGCTACGAGATGACTCAATATTTCAATAGAAGAATGCTAAAATCTTAATATGAACTAGGAATATTTTAGATGTACAAAGACTGAACAAATGATTTGAAACTTGTAAGCCATTTCATGGGATCTTTACTTTCCACATTATATAATATAATGTGATGTCTCTTTCTATATACTTTTCAATAATTTTATAAAATGAAAATATTATTTTTGATGTCATATTGCATCTATAAATTTTTTAGTAATTTTCCTTTCTTGCGAAGGTATTTTTCTTTCATTGAATTGGAATTTTGTTTTTACTGTTTGTAGATGGCAAAAGCTATTGTGTAGATATGTTTCCATACAAATGCAGAGGGGCTGTTCTTGGACTTTGTGGATCAAACATTAAATCCATAACCGACATTATGACAAGAATCATCATAAATTTGCTCACCGATTATCTTGTTGTATCTGTTTTTTGCTATTGAGATATGCTGCTTAGTTTTTCTATCATATCTTTTTATCTTCTTTGTTTTTTATTTTTACTGTTTTTATGTAGACATTTGATGGCGTTTCGCTCACTCTCAGTGCATCACGAACCTTCTCCCTCTCTCTACTGTTGTTGGTAAGGTGCATTACACAGTGAGTCTTCTTGTGGAGAAGGCATCACATCTTGCATATGAGTTCCTTGACCATCTCAGCTGAGTCACTACGCTTCTTGTTTCTTGTCTGCGACCACATCGATTCTGAAAGGATATAAAGCCAAGTCATGTACCTTCATGCCATTAAGAGATAGAGAACTTTCATATACATCTTGAACACATAAATGTATGTTGGATGACAACATACTTCGAATTTGATTAGTTACATTTTGGGAAAAGAATCCATCACACCAACTAAACGATGCTGAGCAATATCAACACCTTCCTCCTACAGGGAAAGAAGTAAACTTTAAGAATAAATCATCTTTGCGGACAATTGAACAAGAAATTAACGTCACAAAACATGAATTTCAACTGCACCTGCATCAGAGCCTGAAAGTTTTGAAGTATATGAATGAATATGTAGAAGAGTGCTCCAAGAGAAAGAATGATCTTGGTATGGATTTGACTAACTTTCTTTGGTTGATAAAATGTATAGGATTATAACTGATATTGTGTTAATCTGTACAGAAAGAGAACTTGAAGAGGCTGTAGCAGGCCGCTCGTGAATGAACTTGGTACTGGATTTGATAGTTTCGATTTGATTTCCATAGATACAATATGGACAAAGATTAATAGTTGATTTCGATTTCTTGTTGGGCATTATGCTTCCCTGATTCTTGACATTTTGATTTCTATAGATACAATGTGGACAAAGGACAAAGATAAGTTACTACTTGATCTTTTTGAGGATGGAATGGATATTAGGAAAGTTTCGAAGTATATGATCTTTGTGATTGGACTAATTTTCTTTTGGTTAATAAAATATATTGGATTATTACTGAGATTGTGTTAAATGTGTATAGAAAGAGAACTTGAAGAGATTGTAGCAGGCTGCTCGAACAGAGTGAATGAACTTGGTACTCAATTTGATAGTTTCGTTTTGATTTCTATAGATACAATGTGGACAAACATATATAGATACTTGTAAACCATTTAATGAGACGTTGTGTAAACTCTTGCTCCAAAATATCGGAGACAACGTATCAGGGTGGACAGAGACAATATATATTATCAAAAAAGAGGCTCATTAAACTGAACCTTGTTTGCTCTAAAGAAAGAATTGAAATAGTGATCGGTAGATCACATGGTACAATCAATCAAATTAGAAAAGAAAGTCAAGCTAGGATAAGCATAAACAATTCTGATGATAATGAAGAGGGCATGTATATAACCATCTCAACAGTGGAGGTAAAAGCTTTTTTTTTTCCTAATCTCTCCTCTCTTTATTCTCAAATATATTTGATTTCTAACAACACTCATCTATACATTTGCAGATTCTAAATGTTCATTCACAGACAGAGATTGTTGTCTTTTCTTTGTTGAGACATAAATGCTCATTCACAGACAGACAGATCTTACCACATTTTTTTACTGCAAGTTACTTCAAATTACAACATCAACTGCAAATCAATTTTGATACTGAGTGATACCAATCAGAGCCTAAATAATTTGGGAATTTTGGAGTTTTTCATTTACGGGTCAAAATATACAACATAAAAATGATCACTTAACCAAAGATAAATAGCACATGGAGAAGCTATAGTTGTGTTTGCTGATTTGGCTTAGTGTATAGAACATTATGTTTTGATAATTTACAAACCAAATATATGATGCAAGTTAGTTACTATGTTGATCTGTTTCTCTCTGGCATATATATATATATATGAATGTATCTTACTCAAGCGACAACAACAAAGAAAAATCCAAGAAAGCTTCCATACAACAAGATATCAAAGAAAGCAACCATGATCGTTAAATTAAAATACAGAAAATGTTAGATTACAATGGTTAAAATGACAAACTTAATTTGGTAAAGTAGAGAACAAACTTTGGAAATAATAAACACTACCTACGGGGATGGTAGGTTTGAAGAGTAAATCATAAGATTTGGTATAGAGATCATGTACCACCATTGGTTCCGAGGGATCACGACCTCGAAGCAATAATTTATTCTTATCCACAATTGCTATTGGTAGCAGGGCAAACTCAGATTCTCCAAACCAAGACAAAGTTTTGGTGAGATCTATCGTATACATTTTCTTCCATACATTGCTGCCGCTTGAAGAATCAAACGACCATATGACTTGGATGGGCCAGTTTTTCTCGGAAACACATAAGCAGTTATCGAGGATGCACATGGCGAGCTGGGTAGGGTCACACATAGGAGCAAAGGGAGCTTTACAGACCACTTGAAAAGTTTCGGTGTGAAGATCGAAAGACAATACCTTGGGCTCTTCACACTCGGTGAACCAATAAAGCGACCCATCTAAATACACCGGTTTATGGCAAGCATTTATCCGGTAAGGCGAAGCAGGGACAACGTACCTCCAAGCATTGGTGCTAAAATCGAAAACTTCACAAGTGGTAACGTTGTCTTGGCCATATTCGGATGAATTATATAACCAAACCGGCTTGTATGTGCCCTTGAATTTGTCTCTACCAAATCCAAGCTTGGGAAATGGGTAATCAGGCTCTTTTCTCTTACACTTGTGGATGAGAAGGTGTTGATAGGTGGACAGAGGGAAAGTTCGCTGCCATCCAGTGGCGGGATTCACCACGACACTTGGGTTTTTGAAGCAGTAGAGGCATACAAGGCCGTCACAACTACCATAGCAGAACGTGGTGCACAAATTAGGGAACCTGACAGTACGAGCTATTGATGAACCCAAAACAAATGTCGCAACATCTTCTTTCCAAACTTTATCACCACGAAAAGTGAGGCGCACGAAAAGGACATCTGGACCTCGGTATTGCCTGCGAAGTATCAACTGTCTTTCTTGGAAACGCCGGGAGTCGATTGTAGATTTCCACTTCTTAGATACAGATTTCAATCTCAGCAGAGACTCCACCGGAAGTCTTTCGAGTATGAGCTCTACCAAATCGTGGGGTAGCAATTCCACATTGGAGCGATGCCTTCTTAGCATTGTATCAAAGACGACGGAGAGGCTCTTTCACCTATTATACACACAAGCTCAGTATCCGGCTCGAGCTTGGAATCGAAAAAAGGAAACTTCAAATCAGTTTGATTTTCCTTAAAGGAAAAGGAAATTCCAACACTGTATTTCTCTCTTATTAATCAAAACTAATTTATTTTTCTGTTAATTCAAATCAAATCGAAACTGTCAACAAAAAAAATATTTACAGAACAATCAAATCACAATTAACAAAAAAAAAAGATCAGAGTGACTAGTACCTAACGAAGTGATCGCACCAACTCCTCCTCCCTCCTCGAGAATCGATTTCGATCTCTCTCCCTCCTTAGAAATAGAACAAAGCTTAATTCTCTGGGATGGTCGATGCCGACATCGTATGGCCAGAGAGAGAGATTTCAATGGAACCTCAGTATCAAGTTTCTTTTTTGACCTCAGATTTTAATTTGGGCTTAGAACCCATAAACAATGGTTTAGAAGACTACTAAAGAACATGCGCAACCGTGAACCCGTAAAAGATATCTTAATTTTATTTTTATATTACATTAGGGGAAGTTCCGCGCTACGTGCGGGTTTGTGTTTGAATTTTTTTTACTTCTCAAGTTTGAGGTGCGGTTTGATGAAATTATTTTTTATTTGTAGTGTTTTTATTGTAGTGCATTCTTATTAAGAGTGTGTAATGTTTGGAAGTTTAGTAATTTGAATATGAAAACAATAACTAATATTAATGTGTTTAAAATTTTAAAAATGTTTAATAGGCATAGCGCGCTTTTAGTTAACCACATGAATACAAAGTTTCTCGACAAAACAACTTTATGTAGTGTAGGCATGCTTGTTGGTGCTTATATCTTCTCTGCGGGAAGACTTCATGTGTTTTTTATATAGAAAGAATGTCGGTCTCACTATTGTAGGTTGTTCCTTTGGTAATCTGTAAATGGGAGCAAATGTTTCTTTAGTATTAGATATATAACTTTTTTGTTTAGGTGTTTTTCTACCATGTACTTTGTGCACTTTTTCCTCTCTCATTATGAAGTGATTGTCGATCTTCTTCTCATATATAACCTGCATTGTACGCTATGTTATTTTTTTTATTCTTGTAGTTTATATTATGGATTTAGTACAATGTGTCTCATTTTCTCAGTAATCCGTTATAAATTTATCTGTAGACGATATTCCTCACGCTTTCTTCTGGTTCTACTTCTCCTTGTAAGATGTGCAGTCTTTGTGGGGTTGTGACTCTTGAATGAGCAACATAAAGTTGTCCATGACTGAAGACTGGCCTGGTCAAGTATATGAGTACTTGCTTTAGTCCTTGACTTTTGTTTATAGTCATCGCGTTGCAAACCCTAATTGAGAATTGGCGTTCACGCAGTGTGAAAGGTAATTCATTTTAGGCACTGATAAAACAATTCTTGGTATTAGGACCTTCTGACCGGTATTTTCCCCCGTGATTATTTGCCCCTAGATTAACCTCCCGCCCGATTGGGTGATAGTTAGTCTTGTTCCATTACATAGCCATTCTCTTTGGTTTATGTTCTTTTGGAGCATA
>OVAN01002349.1:0-34001 GCA_900406275.1 Anastatica hierochuntica | reverse complement strand
TCTCATGCAGGGTGGGTATGCCGCGACTCTAACGGGGATTATATGGAGTCAAGCCATTCTGTTGGCCAGGTTTGTCCAGATGTCATTGCAGCTGAGCTACATGCACTACTCATATCGATCCAGCAAATGTGGATTAGGGGATACCGTAACGTTATTTTCGAAGGGGATTATAGGACCGTTGTCAAATTCATCACCGGGGAAGATCTTTGCTTTCCGCATCATAACCTGATTTGTGAGATTCAAGCATGGCTGAGTCGGTTTACTTCTTCAAAGGTGGTGTGGGTTAGGCACGAAGTAAATCAAGTGACGGACTGCCTTTCGAAATTAGAATTTCCCCCTCGGTCAACGTTTGAATCATTTGCTAGGATTCCTCCTTGTATTACAACTTTGTTGTTGAACGATTGCCGATAATCAATAAAAATGGTTGGAAAAAAAACTATAAATACTAAAAAACTAAGAAAACTATTTTAATTATAATATATAAATAACAAATAGTTTATCATAAATAGTTTTAATTGAAATTTATTTTTAAAAAAAATATGATACTACTGCAGGTTAATTGAGACGGATACTACTATAAAAATGTATCATTTAATTCACCTCAGATAAATATATTTAATTTTAACTATAAATTTACAAATTTAAGCTATACGGTAATTTTATATTAATAAAATATGAAATCCTAGTTGATAATATATCATCAGCAACTATGAATATTTTCCACTATGTTTATCAATTTTTTTAAATCATACTCATATTTTTATTTTATTTATTAACAAACTTAAATAAAAACAATATATCAACAGCAGATTTAATAGCTTTTAATATCTGTCAAAAAAAATCCTAAATGGAAGCATACAATATATAAAATAGGTTTATTTAATTACAAGATTCTAAACTGGATATTCCCTTAATATATCTATACAAATAAAAACCACTAAACTCATTCACAAGTCAATAGTTTCTCTATCTCTCTATCCTTCCTTCCTCCCAAAGAAATGGACTCAGTGGCACTCTTCGCCACCGTAGCTCTCCTCGCCGGAGGCATCTACTGGTTCGTCTGCGTCTTAGGACCAGCCGAACGAAAAGGCAAACGAGCCGTAGATCTCTCAGGCGGTTCAATCTCCGCGGAGAAAGTCCAAGATAATTACAATCAGTACTGGTCCTTCTTTCGAAAACCGAAAGAGATTGAAACAACGGAGAAAGTACCGGACTTTGTAGACACATTCTACAACCTCGTAACCGACATTTACGAATGGGGTTGGGGACAATCATTTCACTTCTCTCCATCAATCCCTGGAAAATCCGACAAAGATGCAACTAGGATCCATGAAGAATATGCAGTAGATCTTATCAAAGTCAAAGCCGGAGAAAAGATACTAGACGCTGGTTGCGGAGTAGGTGGACCCATGAGAGCTATAGCTTCGCATTCTAAAGCTAACGTTGTAGGGATCACAATCAATGAGTATCAAGTCAAAAGAGCAAAGCTTCATAACAAGAAAGCTGGTTTGGATTCTTTATGCGACGTCGTTTGTGGCAACTTCTTGCAGATGCCTTTTGATGATAATACATTTGATGGTGCTTACTCTATAGAAGCTACTTGTCATGCTCCTAAGCTAGAGGAAGTCTATGCAGAGATTTTCAGGGTGATTAAACCGGGAACGATGTTTGTTTCGTATGAATGGGTAACAACCGATAAATACGAAGAAGGTAATGAAGAGCATGTTGAGGTAATACAAGGGATAGAGAGAGGAGATGCACTTCCCGGTTTAAGAAGCTATAAGGATATAGCTAAGACGGCGAAGAGAGTAGGGTTTGAGATAGTGGATGAGAAAGATTTGGCGAAACCGCCGGCGAAACCGTGGTGGAATAGGCTAAAAATGGGTAGGATTGCTTATTGGAGAAACCATATTGTGGTTGTGGTTTTGTCAGCTATTGGGATTGCACCAAAAGGAACTGTTGATGTTCATGATATGTTGTTTAAAACTGCTGATTATTTGACTAGAGGTGGTGAAACTGGTATCTTCACTCCTATGCATATGATCCTTTGTAGAAAACCAAAGAAAGTTTCTGAATGAATGATGATGATATTATCTTCATTTTCTTCTTTGTTTTTGATTTTTTTTCAAGTTTCTTTGTTTTGTGTTGCTTTTTTTCTTGTTATGTTGTATTAATAACATTTTGGTATCAGTGTACTCTTTTTTTCCAATTTGATTTGTTTTAATTTGATGATTTCGTATGTGATTCAATTTTGGTTATTTTCATTTCCAAACTCTACCAATATTTTAGTAATTTAGTTATACCGAGGGCATCCCCAACCACCGCGCTAAACTTCTTTTCATCTCCAACCACAACACTAAAATATATATTTTACTACTATATTATTATATAGTGTTTTATGTATCAATTTTATCATTTAATCTTTATTTTATCGGTCATTTTGTTAATAAAATATATAAATAGTGTTTAGCGTTGCGAATAGTATTGCACTAAATTTGGTGTGTCATCTTAGCTTTACATTAAAATCGTATAACTTTTAATATTAGATTTGAGAGATTTCGGTGTGAAAACAAATAGATGTCAACAATGTGTTAATAGACAATAGTAGTAGTGGGTGGTTTGTGCGATTAGTGGGGCCGTATGATATTAGACCATGATTAACCATGGTCTCTTAGAGTGAAATTCTTAGGATCGGTTAAGAGACTGTATCTTAGTTTTTAACTAAAAAACTAAGAACAGTTTCTTAAATAAGAACTATAAAAGACGGTTTTTAGTCTTTTTAGTTAAAAACTAAGAGACGGTTTAGAGTCCCACTCTAAAAGACCGTAGTTAATCATGCCTTTAGTGCCAAGTTCTAATCGTCCTATATATTAGTTTATTTTTTCTTAAAGTCATATATTTTCTTTAGTATTTTTTTAGTGATTAAATTTCATAAAATTCAAATCAAAATATAACGAAAATGTCATATACAAAACTGTAAAATACATAAATAACCATGTACTTTTTCTTTAAAAAGTTGATGGTAGTTTCTACGTTTACTCCATATAATTAGAAAATTAAGTTTAGTGGAATGAACTATTTAAAATTATTTTTAAACATTAGATATGTATTATTTTAAAATTTGATTTTTTATTTATTTTACTTTTGTGGTTTGTCTCATTGCAGTAGTGGGTAGAGTTTGGTCGCACGCACTACTGCTAACCTTTAGAAAACGATAACTTATATATTAATTTCACTAAAATAAATTATGTTGTGATGAATTATTTCTCTGCGCGACTAAAAAAAATTATTTGCCCTCTCGTATCAAACTCACTCTATCAATTTTGTATTATTGACTAGAAAGATATTTTCTTATCAACAGTTTTAATTTAAGTTTTAAAACTCAAACTGATGGGATTGACTAAAATGTATAACAAATCTTGAGTTTGGTTTGGGCTTAATATAGAATTAGTGAGCTTATTGGTTATTAGTAAGACATGCGTTAAAAAAGCCATAATTAGGTGGGTTTAACCTAGCAGCTATGAGATGCATGATATACTAAATTGTACCACTACACTAAAGAGCTCTTACAAGAAAGAAGGCTGGAAAATACGTTATTATATCAGCGGCCGGAAGCACTGGCTTCCTTGACTTTCTATAAGGGCCGGGTCTGGCGACAACAACTCGGCGATGGTGCAACTACATGGTAGAGTTGACGTGGAGAAGTTGATCGAAGAGAATAGTATCAAGGGGAAAGTGCTTGTGCTTGACGCCGGTCTAAAACAGTGTTGATCTTGCATCAAAATGTAAGATCTCGGTTTATGAAGATAAAGTAGTTGTGAGGAGAATTTAAAAGGATTGATTTGATTACCTATGTCATTAAAGTGCACTTAACTTTTCTATCACCGGTCCTGATAGGATTTCACAGTTAAACGTGCTTGTGCTGGAGCAATACTGAGATGGATAGTATTCTGGGAAGTGATTTTAAAAATCGTACGAGTGAAGATAAAACACGGGGAAAGATCATGTGAAGATTGCATGGTCAATAAATCATGATTTTAAAGCTTTCTCGATGCAGCAATTTCGAATGTTGTATAGGGTGGACTGGTCCGGAGAGAGCTCATCATAGCAAGCGGAAAAGACGGTCGGGGTGTTACACAAAGTGTCTTGGACCGTGCTAAAGTTGTCTCGGTCCATGTTGGAGACGGTAGTTTTTGTTAGGACGAACGGAGACGAGAACGATACTTGCATGGAGTTTCTTAAGGACACATGCATTAGAGAATGGCGACATTTGTGGTCGATATGTTTGTTCCGGTAAAAGAGAGCTCATTGGTGAGATTCTCCGGTACTCATGCGTTTGTGTCACTTACTAATTTGTATACAAACAAATTTCAAAATTTTGAGTTTCGTTTGTACCATTCGAGATTGGTTAATACTATGAAAATTTCTCAAAAAGTGTGATTCTTGATTTGTTTTTATTTATTTATTTATGTTTTAACTTTGAAGACACGGAAGGAGTTTTTCGGTTAGAGGAATGAGGAAAATGTAATTGATTTTGTTACCTAACCAATGAAGATATTTATTATTCTATTTAGAAGTTGGCACTAATATCATATTATTATTTGATTGTAAAGACATTGGTTGTCACTCAAAATTTTATTTTTGTAATTGTAAAGAAAATTTTAATATGGCCTATAGCAAAATTGATACAAAATAGAAATATTCATGATATTCACATTTCAACATTTACAAATTATAACAAAATCATTGTCCGATTGTGCATGATGATAACTAATGTAATTTTTTGGAATTGTAGTAATTTGTATATATGTATTTAAAAAAAACAAAAAAAGAAAGTTGAAAAAAATTGAAAGAAACTAATCAAGAAGTTTGAAGATGAAGTGGTTTAGGTGGATCAATGGTTCTTCTCTTCCACAAGTTAACTTCTTTCTTCGGCTTCAAACTCAACGGAGCTGAGAAAGGAACTAAAACGTCGTCGTTTTCGTCGTCGCCGTCTCTTACGTAATCTCCTCTCCTCTCATCATCGGAATAGTAACCACAACGATGATCAGCCGTAGATTCTTCTTCATTTATCATCTCAACTTTCCAATCGAATCCTCCTAAAGCATCACGACTGCTCGCGAATTTCTTCATATGGCCTAAAGAAGGCACAGCCGCGGCGGAAACGACCACAACGGGACGTTTATCCGCGGCGGCGGGATAGGATTTTTTGGACGTGTTTCCTCCGGCTGCCGCCGGGGAGAACGAGAAGAGACGTTTGATCTTCGAAAGGCGACGCTTGTCATCTTCTTTGGGGACTTTAGGAATCAGAGACGAGGTGGCTACTCTGTTTCTCTTAGGTGAGCAACGTTTTGAGTTAACGAGCTTGATCTGACCGATGCAAGAGACTTTAGGGGAAGTGGGTTCGTCCCAAAGGGCTTCATGTTTGGTTCTTCGAACCCGAGCCGCGTTAGGAATCAAAGGAACCATAGGACCGGAGAAAAAAGCTTTGTTTGAGGACGAAGAAGTCGTGTTGTTGTTGTGGTGGTGATGGTGGTGGTGGTGGAGTTCTCTTCCGGGACTAAAGGGTGGTACGTGATGACCAAACGACATCGCTTTAGGAAGCATCTTCAAGAGGTTGTTCATGGTTTTAGGTTTTGAAGTTGAAGTGTGGTGTTTATTATTGTCCATTGATTCACAAAGTTTGGAAGATAAGAAGAGAGGAAAGTGTATATGATTGTGAAAGAAAGAGGAAACAAGTTTGAAAAAGTCAACGATGGTGCATGGGTTTGAGGAGTTTTGGTCAAATGTTGAACTTAAAAGCAAAAGAAGACACCTTTGTGTTTGTTTGTATATACGGCCGACTTGTAAAATCAAAATGTGTAAGACATGTTGTTTTGTTGCAACTTACCTTCTTTTTCATAATTGTTTTATTTAACGCTCAACGAACAGGAAGTGACAATATCATTTTTATTGTAATCTTAATTTTATTATACATGATAAGTAATCAGACTCTGCAATACAATACTTTGAACTACGATGAACGGTTTTACATATACGACGACATCTTTGATAGACAAGCTCTCCCCACAATACATGAATCCACGGCGAACGACTCTGCATGTAACACTCTGAAGTCTACTAAAGTTTAATCTTAAAAATCTGCAAAAAATTGCATTCGCTAAGATTCTAACCTCAAATATAATGCAGAAGCCTTTACATCTTTGACCAATAGGCTAATGGACTTCTACTCTTTTTCTTAATTGTTTAGCTAAAGGATTGTTTTTTTTATTTTTATTTTTCATGCCAATTATTTTAATTACTAATTAGACTTTAATTTAGGCTTAATAATCCAAAAAAGAGAAATAGAGTAATAGTGTAATGCTCCCTCCGTTTCAATATAAATGAAATTTAGTGATATCTTATTATAGAAAAAGATCAATCGAATAAAAGTTAACGATTATTTAATCAGAATGCAAAAATCTTAAACACCAAATCAAAGAATATGAAACATAAAAAATAATATTATATTGTTTTATGGTGTGATTACTTGGAGGATCTACATGCATAAAAAAAAAAAATTAGGGAAAGATAGTTGGAGCTAAGCTATAGATTTTTTTTACAAAGCTTTATATAGTTTTGTGTAAAACTTTAGAATAACTTGACTTATGAACATTTGATATACTAGCCTTAAATATATATAGCTTTTTTTCCAAATATATAAACTATAGCTTTTGAAAACAAATAGCAAAAAGTGTACTTTTGAAAAAAAAAATTCATTAAACTTTTATGTTCATCCATATCACTTTAAGTGATGTTTAAAGTTTCGACGCATCTATTAAAAAACTCTTTCAATTATACGCTTTTTATATTTTCAACACTAAAATATCATTTTATTATCTGAATTTAATCTATATAACCAATGTAAATATCTCTAGAGTTAAATGACAAATACTATTTAAATCATTAAGTATTTGTATATAAATAGTGAATATAATTTAATTTCAAACAAATTTTCTAAAATATCATTTCTAAAGTTTCCTATGATTAATCAAAAGTTTGCTTTGTCCAAAAATATAATAATGTAACTTCATCAAGGCACGAACAACTAGTTAGAAATGTGACAAATAAAGATCAAAATCATGGAGAAAATGTCCCTTGCCAAGATTTTTTAAAAAGTTAAACTATTCAAACACGATGCTAAGCTAACCTAATAATTTTTTAGGCTACCTAATTAGTTATCTTGTTTGTTAATATGTTAACATCAATTATAAAAAAAAAATGTTAACATTTCGACGAGATAATTTGGAGTGATTCCCTTAGTTGAGAACATTTAACAACCAACAAAAAAAAATAATACATAACACATATTTTGAAAAACGATTGAATAATTAAGAACATTTTCAATATACTATAACTCTAAAGTTGTTGAATTATTCTGCAATGCATTATTTTCAATCTCGATATGATCTCCCTTTTGAAATCTTGGGTTTTGGTTAGTAATGTCAAGGATAGTCGGATAGTCGAATCGCCAAATACCGGACATTAGGTAATGGACTGATGTTCAAACCCAGATTTCCCAAGCCAATAATGTTAATAGCGCCACGAAAGTGTTGTGAAACCACGCGCGTGCGGGCGCCATTAACATTATTGCCTTTAAAGGTCTTTCTTTTTTGCTAGCTACTATTCGAACATAGCAAAATAACATCATTTGTTTCTTGACATGGTTATCTTTAAAAGGCACTCTCTCTATTAGATTGATGGATCTCGAAATCCAACTTAGAAATGAATGAGGACAATGTGTGGGAATTGTAATATGGCGATCAAGAATGTTATTAATTTGCAAAGATTAATGTACATAATGATATTGTATGAATACAAGAGTGAGTGTCGAGTGCCCCCTGCTCTTCATGATCTCTTCTCCCTTTTATAGGTGTGAATCATATCGTAACTGCCACTGAATTTTCTTCAGCGAATCTTCCCTCAGCAATGCGTGGTTTAATATTTTCTAATTTCGTTGACCTTGTTGTCGATTCTGACTATATGGGCCTCCATTTCTTCATTCGACCCATACTTTCCTTGCACTTCTTTCCCTTCCATTATGGACCTTTGCTGCATACCTTCCGCTTCTGGTGCAATGTTCTGGTTATTCAAACCGGATTCAGATAGGGTGGAACCCACCTCCATCATAGATATGATAAGCTTTATCGATGATTAGCAAGAGAAGATGACGAATAAATTAGACTAGTGCAAAGATAATCTTATCATTAAATGCTACAAGAACACTTTGTTTCTCATAAGAAAGTTAACTCTAGCTTGAAAAGTTAATCTATTTGACATTGTTATTTCTTCAAGACTTTGTGTAGGTGTCTCCTTGATGAAAAGCAATTGACAATGAAACGATGTCGTTTCGTTGGAGGTTATTGGGCTAAATGGGCCTATGAGTTAAGTGGGCCTAATGGGCCCATCAACCTTTATATTGTTATTTTACTTGGAAACGAAAATTTCCGGGAGAAAGAGACGATGGCTTTGAAGCTTCAGAAATGGCGAAACCTGTCGAGTCGTCTAGATCTGATGTCTAGGCGCAACGGTGTATCGGCGAGACGGTTTCTACACGAAGGTCCAGACACCATGGAGGAGCTCCTCGATAGACATCTGGCGAAGAAAGAGAAGCCACTGATCGACGACGACGAGGCCGAGTTTCTCAACAGGCGGCGTCTGACGAGCACGCGACGAGAGGCGTTGAGTTTATACCGAGACATATTGCGAGCGACTCGGTTCTTCACGTGGACTGATTCAAGAGGAATCCTGTGGAAGGATTTGCTGAGAGAAAACGCTCGGAAAGAATTCGAGGCGGCGAGGTTCGAGACGGATCCGGAGGTCATTACTCGGCTGCTTATCGGTGGGAGCGACGCGGTTTCGTCTGCTTTGGATAAACTCGCCGAGAAGCAGAAAGAAATGATTGAGAATAATCGCCGAGACGATCGATCGTGATTCGATTAGACGGAGGAAGAAGAATCACATTTTCAGATTTTTTCTGGTTCGTTGGTGATTGGCATAACTCATAAGTAGTTGTACATTGTAATGGATCATGAAAATTGAATCTATCATCAAAGAGAAGTTTCTTTGATTGCTTTGTTGCTTTTGCTGGAAATGATCTGAGAGTGAGTGAGATTGTGCCCACTTTGTAGATGATATTAATCTCTTGTGCTACGCAGAATCAATAGCTTGTAACTTTTTCGCTTCCGATTCTTCGAAGCAGGGCTACTATCTTTGCAAGATCTGGAGGCGGCGGACGTGAGAACTTTAAAACTTCCCCGGTGCACGGATGTTTAAAGCTATAGGGAAAAAAGCAGTTATTGTCCGGTTTCTTTTTCTCAAGTTTGAATTTGAGAATGTAAAGATTGTGAATCGAGTTTCTCTTACCCGAGAACTATAGCATGAAGACAAGGTCTATCCATTCTGGAAATTAGCTCGAGGATCTGTTCTTGATCACCGCGGGAGACTCTTTTATGTAGAAGAGAAAGGGCCATGCTTTTTGTTCCACCATAAACTTCGTCACCGAGTAAAGGAACTCCCATATACTTCGCATGAGCACGAATCTACTTCAAAATCGAGATGAACAGAGAGACTATTTAGAGATCACAAGTTCAAAGCAGATGAACATTGCCAGTATCAGTAACATAGAAATCTCAAGTTAAGCTCTTACGGGCTTAAAGCACCATACTTTTCATAGACGTATACCTGATGGGTACGGCCAGTTTCCAGTCTCCACTCAACCAATGCAGAGCCGCCTCCAGCGAGTGTTTCAATTACCTTATACCTACGAGAGCAGAAAAGAGAACTGAATGAGGATATATAAGTATCGACTAGCAACTCTCGAAGACGGTTTCTCTGGAGAATTACGAAGAGTAGATTCAGTGTTAAGAGTGCTTTTGGGTACTTGTAAAAAAACTACTCATCACCTACTAGCAGCATGGCGGGCTCTTCCACGGCTTATTGTTCCAGGTATAGCAGCCATACGGATTCTATTATTCGAATCACGACCAATTGGTATATCAATACGCCCCTGCGATGGCGAAGGAACTCCAGTAGTAAGGCTTACATATACTCTCTCAATTGTGTGTAGCTTGAACTGTTCTGCTAAATGGGCATGAGAATATTCATCCTGTCCATCACACACACACACACATGTTAAATTCAAGATGAAGCAAGAGCAGTTTGTTCGTAAAGCAGCCATCATAAGAAGGAAGAAAAACGCTTAACCTTAGCTACAACGAGCAACCCGCTTGTTCCTTTATCCAACCTATGAACAATACCTGGACGAACAGAAGCAGCATATGAACTAAAAGAAGTTATCTCTTCATCATCTGAAAGAGTTTCATCATCATCGGAATCATCTTCCGGGTTTGAATAAGAAGCAACACAAGGAAGGCTGCAATGGTGAAGTAGGCCGTTAACAAGCGTTCCCGTAGGATTTCCAGGAGCCGGATGAACAACCTATAAACACAGAAGCTATTCAATCCAATGGCGATTTCAAATGATTAAGTTTAGTATTAAGAAACCTTTTGATTACCATGTGAGGTGGTTTGTTAATCACCAAGACATGTTCATCTTCATAAACAATATCTAATGGTATATCTTCAGGTTCAGCTTTCAATGGTTGAAGCTCAGATATTGTACAATTCACTTCATCGCCAGATTTTACATTGTGCGAAACCTGGAAAAGAGAGTGAGTGAGTGAGAGAGAGACTTGAAGAATCACAGAAACGAAGAATCGAATCAGAAGACAAACCTTATCAACGACTCGACCATTGACGCTAACGAGTCCTAAGCGAATACTAGACTGTACGCGAGCTCGGCTAACGCCATGGATACGAGAAGAGATCCAAGAATCAAGACGAATCTTCCCTTTCACGGAATCTACAGTCTCCTCGAGTATTAGACCGGCGTTATTGACTCTCGGCGTGCTCTCAAGCGTACTAGAGGCGGTGAAATTTGAGATTCCAGAACTTGCTCTGACGAATTTTGAAACTCTAGGGAAGAAAGAGAAGAAGAGAGAGAGAGACGAAGAAGAAGAAGGGGATGAAGAAGAAGAAGGAGAGCGTAGGGATTTCACGGTGGTTAACGAGAAACTCGGCACCTGAGAGACGGTGAGCATCGTCGTCAGCTTCAAATTCTCCGATTTGCTCTTCTGGTTTTTGTTTATGCTTCACTCTCACTCATAACTAAATCGAAAGCCTCCACATGAGGTAGAAGTTTTGAATCAGTCAAATTGAATGATTTAAACCGGATCCATCAAATTTGTTCTTTTTGTTGGTTTACGGTAAAAGATTCAATTTTATTTGGGTCAAAGAAACGGTTAACTATAAGTCGAACGATGACGTTTTGACACGTCTCGCGTGAAGTTAATATAACAAGAGTCCCACATTGGAGAGATGGTAAATGAGCTTGGTTGTTTATATATGGGAAGCACAGTAGCATTGGTCACGACCTTACTTGTTCAGGATCTGTTCTATAGGCTCGTACCTCTGTTATCCTTGGTTTATAAGGAGACAGGCCCTAAAACCTGGTTGATGAATCATGACCGTGTGGCCTGAGTGTGAGTAACGGCGAAGAGTCTCGTCTTGACTATCCGCTGTAGAGGATCGCTATCTGGTTTAGTCTCGACTTAGCCAGGGTGGTCACACGGTTGTCTGACAGGTTCTCTTTTTAACGTCAAACCTTTTAACTTTTTTCTATGCATTGTTTCGTTTATAAGCTCAAATATTATCGACCATGTAGTATGAAGTATAAATCCAAGTATTGAACCGATCTCACAAGATGCGCAAGAAATTTTCACAGAAATATACGACATTGTCTTGTCGTTTATTATTTTCACTTTTGAACAAATTACAGAACCAAACAAAAAAGAAAAGAAAGATATCACCAAATTGGAGACGAGCCTTTTTTCACTCTAAGAAACACAAAACAACACAGCACAGCACAAAGTTCACATCTTTTTCCTCTCAAAATGAGTTTCGATTTGATTCTGATTTTTTTAACTTGTTGTCGAGTCGCGGCTGTAGAATTGATCAAGTGTCTTTGCAGGGATACGGTGAAGAAGCTCTCGTGGGAAGATACGAAGCAATGTCCAAGCTAAGTCCAACGACTGGAAAATGTTGCGTGTGTCATAAGCTCCTTGCATCACAAATTTTCTCTCAAACTTATCCAAAAACTCTAGGTAAAGTAGATCCTCTGATGATAGTGCTTCTTCTCCAACGACAGCTTTCATCGCTTGAACATCTTTCCCGATCGCATAATTTGCATATAGTTGGTTTGATACATCTGAATGGTCTTTGCGAGTCATGCCCTCGCCAATAGCACTCTTAACAGGAATGAGGAATCAACATTAAAATCTAGAGGGAAAGAGAGAGAGATGGTGAGGGTATTAAATCAAAATGTAACAACTAACCTTCATTAAACGAGAAAGCGATGGAAGCACGTTGATGGGTGGATATATCTGTTTTTAGGGAAGAAACAACGACAGATTTTAATTCAGAGCTCAATCATAATAAAGGCAAAAACCAGTAAGATCAGGGTCTCAAGAGGGTTCTATTATTTACCTGTCGGTTGTGAAGTTGTCTATCGATATATATCTGGCCTTCAGTAATGTAACCAGTAAGATCCGGAGTAGGATGCGTGATGTCTGATTTGTTTTCAAAAACAACGATGAGTAAGTAATAAGTACTGGAGTTGCTCAAGAAATAAAATACAAATACGGGGTAGGAATATGGTTCTTTTACCGTCGTTGGGCATAGTAAGGATTGGGATTTGGGTGATGGAACCTTTTCTTCCTTCGATACGCCCAGCACGCTCATAAATAGTTGCAAGATCAGTGTACATATAACCAGGATATCCACGCCTTCCGGGAACTTCTTCTCTTGCAGCGGAAACCTACAGTTTCTCAGTCGGATTATTAAATTTGGAAAAAAGCGTGCGGAATGAGGGATTTCTCTGGTATGTGCATTTCATTTTACCTCACGAAGAGCATCAGCATAAGAACTCATATCAGTCAATATAACAAGAACGTGTTTCCCACATTCATAAGCTAGATATTCTGCGGTTGTGAGGGCAATTCGAGGAGTGATGATTCTCTCAATGGTCGGATCGTTGGCCTGTAGGAATAATGGAATTTCAAGTCCACTTTAAAGTAAGAAAAATCTAATACTAAAGAAACAATAGATACGGCAATAAGTTGTAGAAGACACAACACAACTAGTAAATTTACCAGGTTCAGGAAAAGGGTAACTCTCTCCATCGATCCATTTTCTTCAAAATCTCGCTTGAAGAACTGAGCTGTCTCCATGTTCACACCCATAGCTGCAAACACGATCGCAAAATTGTCCTCTCCATGATCCTGGAAAAACACAAGCGTGGGAAGGAATCATGGATTTAATGAGACAGAAAAAAATTGAAGAGGAATGTCAACAAACAAGAGGTTCAATTCCGACATCAGTTGATTTACTCTAAACCCAACAGCATTTTAGATCGAAAGCCTTTAGCTGTGCCACAAACTCATTGACACACTTGTATATATAGTTGCAACTCAAATAAGTATTTGATGAGATTCTTCCGATTATAGAGAAATAAAAAGAAAAATTTTGTGGTGGTGCTGGGACAAAGGATTACCTCAAGTAGATCAGCAGTCTTTTCCAGACGCTTGACAAGACCAGCTTGACGACAAATCTGAGCAGCAATTTCATTATGAGGAAGACCAGCAGCAGAGAAAAGAGGAATCTTTTGTCCACGAGCAATGGAATTCATGACATCGATGGTCGAAATCCCTGTTTGTATCATCTCTTCCGGATATGTTCTCTCACTGGGGTTGATTGAACTTCCTATAAAATATAAACAACTTTTAAAAACACATACAGATACAAAAATATTGCTTCAAGGATCTCACTGGATGCAATCATCCTCTTTGAGCTCTTTGAGGCTGACCTGAAATATCAAGATATGCCTCTGGCAAAATAGGAGGGCCATTATCAATTGGCTTTCCTGAACCGTTAAATATGCGCCCAAGCATGTCCAATGATACAGGTGTTTTCAAAACCTGAACCATACACACCAGTTACAAAACAAAGAACAATTAGACAATAAACAGGACGCAAAAGAAACACTAGATGGAAAAAGACTTGTATGGTAAATACCTCTCCGGTGAATTGCACGGTGGTAAACTTGTTGTCAATTCCAGACGTTCCTTCAAAAACCTGAAACCCTTATACAAGTAAGCGACTGAGGAACTGACTTAATGCACTATACATCTAGATTCACATAGTTGGTGTGTAGCTCGAAAAATATACGAAACCTGCACAACTGCTTTCTCTCCGTCCACTTCCAAAACCTGACCACGTCTCGTTGATCCATCTCCTAGCCGAATATTAACAATTTCCTGGTACTTTGGACCCTGAGAGTTTATCACACAGAATACAAAAAGATACTAATCAGTTAAGTTTCCCTCCTCACAAAGTTAAATTAGCATTGCTTAAATAGTCAAATAATGTTCATATACCTTCACTTTATCAAGAATGACCAAAGGTCCAGCAACACCAGAAACAGTTCTATACTCTGCAATTCAAAATATCTCTTTGATTCAGTCTTATACCAAAAGAGACAACACGCTAAAAAAGACAGTTAAATCACATCAACTACAGTAAGATTCCGATCATATGCTTTAATCAAAATCTTCAAATTAAGCAAAAGACAGAAACGGCATCGATTCACAGGAAGTTTCGTATTGTGTTTGTGATCCATTGTTAGTGACTTACCCATGCCGATCTCAAGAGTTCCTTCTTCCATATCGATACCATTTGCTCCCATTTTTCAACAGATCAAAGCCAAACACCAAATCGAAAACTCCTCCTGAAAAAAGCAATCAACGACACGGTTTCGATCCAATCGCACAGATTCAGATAGATTGAACTTGAGGACGACAACGAAAGAGACGTAATCGAATTTGCAAATGAGATCTGATCAACACAGACGCATACCTGAAACGGTTCGACTCAAGCCGCGATAGATCTCGAGAGAGAGAGAGATCGAGAGAGGCTTGATGGTTAATGAGTTTCTGTATTCTTTGTGAACGCGGTTTGATCATATCTCAATATTTTATTTAATTTCTTTTTAGAGAGGCTCTTACTTATGAGTATTTACTATTAAAGACCAAATAAATTCTTAATTACCTCCTTTACCCCCAAAATTTCCCGCGAGGTTCTACCACGTCAGGAGAAATTTAATGAACGGTTGTAAATAAAAAGGAAAGTGTCTCGCTTAGCTTTCGAGCAATCGTAGCCGTTGCTTTACACTCACTGTGTCTGTTTTTTATTTAATCGCTGAAGATCCAGAGAGAGAGAAGAAAGAGTGTGAGCGAGAGAGAGAATGATTCGAACGATTCTGTTGTTCATCGTCGTCGTCGCCGGGAAGCAAGTAGAGGCACAGCTTGTGTCGCCGGTGAAACGCGATGGTTTCTTATACTCACCGGGTCGTTGTATCGACCCGGATACTATACTAATCGAAGCGTTTTTTGACCCGGTTTGTCCGGATAGTAAAGACGCTTGGCCTCCATTGAAGAAAGCTCTTGAACACTATGGATCTCGTGTTTCTCTTCTCCTTCATCTCCTTCCTTTACCGTCAGTTCTCGATCTCTCTCTTCGATTTCAGTTTCTAAATTTGTTTCTCTTAGCCGAAATCGAAATCGAAATCGGAAGAAGTAACTCTTCGATTTTGTCTTTTGCATCTGAATCTAAAGCTACTGCATGCGAATTTGATTACTCTGATTCCTGTTTTGATCGATTTGTGGATTTCGAGTTCTGAGTTTCTCTTGAGTTTGTGGATTTTGCAGCTACCATGATAATGCATATGTAACTTCTCGGGCCTTACATATTGTGAATACGTTCAACACCAATGCTACTTTCAGTTTGCTTGAAGGGTTCTTCGCTCATCAGGTTTGTTCAGTGTTGGGATAACAAAAGGGTGATCTTATCTTGTAGAAAGCTGAACTTTAGCTATGTGTGAATGAATCTGCAGCTAGTGGTTATTGTTTGCATCTATCCAATGAAACTTTTGTTTTGACAGAAATTGTTCTACGGCGCTCAAACGCAACTCATGTCGAGACCTGCAGTTGTGGAGAAAATCGTTGAGTTCGGGACAACTACGTTGGGAAACTCGTATCAACATGTGCTCAAATCCGGCTTCAACGACACAAAATCAGACCGTGCGACTAGGGTTTCCTTCAAGGTAATTCCTTTAGACTTTTATCGACGGATTTTTCTTACTTTCTTCAACGCATTTCGTTAGTCCAGGAACCAAAAATGGCTTATAAGTTAGAAAGATAAAGGATAATTGGCCGCATAGTTATCATCTTATCATGTTGCCTTGTATGTATGAGTGGCGTAATGGCGATAGAAGAATACTAATCTAAACCCGATCAAGTATAAAGTCTTGACCCGTCTCCATATTACACCGTGGTTATTCTCATTTGTTACCCTGGAAAGGATATATAGTAACATTTAGTTTCGTATTTTGCTTTCTTTGGCGTGTATGTGGTTGCAGTATAGCGCTTCGAGAGGGGTTTACGGAACACCAACCTTCTACGTTAACGGGTTTGTATTGCCCGGTGCGGGTTCTCCGTTAGATTTTGGAGGATGGAGAAAAATCATTGATTCTCTGGTTCAACCACACAAGGTAGATGAAGCTAGATAACTTCATTTCCTTCCTTTAAAGATATTTTAAGTTCAATTGCTATGCCTTGTGACTATGTGTAAATGTGTATATACTTGAAAATAATCTGTTTATATAATATGAACCCGCGTTACATACGCAGTTTTTTTTTTTTTTTTGACACGGGTGGATCGACAAAATCTGATCCATAGCCAAATCCTACGATGCGGGATATCGTGACTTGGTGAGTACTCAACACCAGGGCCTTTGCCACTAGGCCAAATGAGTCTCGGCATATATCTTAGATGGTTCAGTTTTGGTTTATGTCACAAAATAATTTAAATGCTTCTCACGTTTTTTGGTGGGTCAATACTCCTTAAATATACATTTGATTTTTTTTTTTTAAAATGGTCACAACAACTTTTCTTATATTTTGCAGAATTTTCAAGATAATTATATTGACATTATGTACTCCAAATATTATTAACATATTCCTTTTTATCAGGGAAATTTTCAGTACAAAAATATGTTAAGGGATAATGTGTTTTTAACTTTATTTAAACCTTAAGGATAATAATATATTCTTTAACATAAAAAGATAATTGAAAGGTTCGCCTAAAAGCATATCCATCTACAAAAATATAGTACACACACGTTCGTCAAATATTGACAATTAAAATACAATTTTTTCTGTCTTTTTATTATTTTATTATTTGTTAGCACCGATAATCAAGAAACTTTCTATTAATAACGTGCAGATTTGGTTTTCATCAAAAACAAACTTTACTTTATTTTTATTTTCACGGGAAAAAAAACCAATTTAAGACTTTTTCCTTCGCATTTTGTGCAACTGGATAATCTTTTTTGAAGATTTTATTACAAAGTATTTGGAATTTATTCTCACAAAGAGAATAATCGCTCAATTAAACCGAATATCCCCAAACCGAATTCAAAAAATTCCGGTTTATATCTGGTTCGGAACACTGATGACCGGTTCCTGAATTAACAAGTTATGACTGGTAATTACGTTTATGTTAATTATTCGTTTTAGTTTAGGTTGATTTGGTTCGGTTTGGTTTATAGTTACATTGCGAACCGAACCGAACCGAACCGAACCCGATTAGGGTAGTGCAACGTGGTGTGTGTGTGGAAGAGAAGTGGTGCGGCTTGATATATATGAGAGAGACGCTTACATCAAATGGCTTCTTCTTCTTCTTCTTAGGGCGTAAAAAAGAGAGAGACGAAGCCATACAAAGAGGGCTCTTCCTGAGCAGAATCCACCATTTTCGTTTCATCTTCAACCTTCCAAGGATCTAAACCAAAACAACTGCTTAAGGTAAAACTAATCGATTCGATTCGATTCATTTTCTGTTGTTGTGTGTATCTTCAAGGAACATCGTGTTCATAAACCCTAGTTTTCTCCCATTTTCGATTCTTCTGATTTTGTTTTTTTTCCTTCTTTGATTCAGATGGATAGGTATCAACGCGTGGAGAAGAAGAAGTCGGAGACGACGATTGATGCGAACGAGATTCGTATCACTAGTCAAGGCAGAGCACGAAACTACATCACCTATGCGATGACTCTTCTTCAGGTAATTTTTTGATTGTTTTTCTCTTGAATCTGCATATTCTTGCTCTTCGATGAGTTTTTGAAAATTTGTCAATCTAATTCATACTTATCTTATCTAAGAGATTTGGTTTAGGGTTTTGAAGGTTTTTTTGAATCTAGGATCAAGATTCTTGAGCTTTTAGATGTGTAATTAGTGATTGTCATTTGTTATGCGTGTGTGGTGAAAGATGATTTTTAAGCTTTATAATGGATGATTTTGATTCAATAGAACAGTTTTTTTTTGTCGTGTTTGTTATAGGAGAAAGGTTCAAATGAAGTTGTATTCAAGGCAATGGGAAGAGCTATCAACAAAACTGTGAACATTGTGGAGCTGATTAAGGTAATTTTTTAAAAGACTCGTTCTCGTCTTCTCCAATTCGCAAAATCATGGTTTCGGATGATGGATTGTCTGAAAATGTTTTGAAATGTAACTACAGAGAAGGATCCCTGATCTTCATCAGGTCACATCGATTGGATCCACCGACATTACAGACACATGGGAACCGCTAGAGGAAGGCCTTTTACCGTAAGGGGCCACAAAAAACTTTTAAGGATTTATAGTTTTGATCTTGAGAAGCTAATTTATAACATTTTTTTTTTCTTGTTTTGTAACTTTATCAAAATGCTAACTTATGTTCTTTCCTCTTTGTTTTGTCTTAAAGTATTGAGACCACAAGGCATGTGTCCATGATAACCATTACGCTATCAACGAAAGAGCTTAATACATCCTCTGTTGGGTTAGTTTCTGGTTTAAACCTTTCTGACTGATGTTTTTTTTCGTGTGTGGTCCTTTGTCATAATTAGATCCATGCGTTATGTCTCAAGTATAGAAATTACATATGCTTTTTGACTGGCTTATTAAATGTATTCATGATCTTATAGGCAGCTTCATAACGTCTTAATATTGATAATTTTTAGTAAATGATGTTACAGATACCAGCCTCCGATTCCTATTGAGATGGTGAAGCCATTAGGCGATATCGACTATGAAGGAGGAGGTTTGTTCTGTCACTCTCAGTGACCCTTTTAAATCCTACTTGCCCTACCGTCTTTACAAGTTTTCTATTTTTAATGTATCTTGCAGAGGGTTCACCTGGTGGCCGAGGGCGTGGAAGAGGAAGGGGAAGAGGAAGGGGAAGGGGAAGAGGTGGCAGAGGTAAGATTGCTTCAGTGATGTTCTATTTACATCATCGCCTTCTAAAGTCTCCGCCTGCAGTTTAGGTTTTTGAAATAGTATTCATGGATTATATTGTAAAGCTTGATTTTATTCTTTTCTCTTGACCAGGAAATGCATATGTAAACGTTGAGTATGAAGAGGGAGATTGGGACCGTAACCAGTCCTATGGTAGAGGACGAGGACGCGGCAGAGGTCGCAACAATCGCGGTGGTCGTGGTAGAGGGGGATACAATGGTCCTCCTAATGAGTATGATGCACCACAAGATGAAGGTTACGGTTATGATGCTCCTCATGAACACCGTGGATATGATGACCGTGGTGGTTACGATGGTCCTCCTCAAGGCCGTAGTGGTTACGATGGCCCTCCTCAGGGCCGTGGTAACAATAATCAAAACACCTTTCCTTTACTCTAATTGTGTGAATGAGCCATAAGTTCTGAATTTGGGTTAATCCAGGTCGTGGAGGTCGTGGACGTGGAGGTCGTGGAAGAGGAGGAGGTCGCGGTGGTGGTGGTGGATTTAACAACAGAGCCGATGGACCACCGATCCAAGCAGCTGCTTGAGAGTGAAGTTTCTATTACAAAAACATAAAAAAAGGGAGGAATTGGATGTTTCACTTCTCTATATCTCCTTTGCTCTCTCTGTTTCTCTCTATATGTTTTTGCTTCTGTCCATCAAAAAGAAGACATGTTTGAGCCATAAGTGTATTTCTTTATGTTTCTTAGGGTAATTTTAAAATCACATCATGTTCAATTTATTTTTATGGTTTGGTCTCTGTCGTCTTGAGTTTTTATTAAAGAGAAGAACTATTGAGGCATACCTCTTTCGTTTTTATTCTTTTGTAGTTTTTGTTTCTTAGGTAAAAAAAGAGTTTGAGAGTGAGTTTGGACAAAGATTATATAACTCTTTGTTTCTTTTTTTCTTTAATGTGATGATGGAACAGTTTATTCTTTTATTTCTAATTAATTTCTTTTTTGACCTTAGTTTCACCTAATAACGATAATTATAAAAACTTTGAATTGCATTCTAGTGTTAACAAAGAAACTCTGAACAAACTAAATCACTTGAGAAAATGGGCCATGACAAATTGAGGCCCATGAGTTAAACGACACCGTATAGAAAATAGGTTTTTAAAATAATTAACGCCGTTGCCGGGGATCGAACCCGGGTCACCCGCGTGACAGGCGGGAATACTTACCACTATACTACAACGACTTTGATGTTCGTTCTCTAAATTTATCACATAAGTAAAAGACTTAGTAACAAAAAAGATTTTGTTTGTTAACTACTTGTGTTCTCGTTCTGCAAGCAAAGCCCTACTCTCTCCTTTCTTCTTTGTCATCTGCCTTTGTGAAGAAGAAGAGTGAGAGTTGTGGAGAAGATGACTCAAGATGTAGAGATGAAAGAGAATCAAACTCCATCTCAATCCATCGTCTCTCCTACTACCTCCACTCTTCAGCGTAAATCTCAAATTTTCTCAATTCTTCAGTTTCGCTTAATCTGATTTCATCTCTCATCGTTTTCTCCATTAGATTTGAAAGAGATTGCATCTCTGATCGATACTGGATCTTACACTAAAGAAGTCCGACGTATTGCTCGTGCTGTTCGTCTCACCGTGGGACTACGACGGAAGCTCGCAAGCTCCGTCGTCTCGAATTTCCTCGATTTCGCTTTGGTTCCTGGCTCCGATGCTCACACTCGTCTTTCTTATTTTGTTCCTAAGGTATGTGATTCTAGATCTGATGTTAGTTTGTTTATGCTCATGAAGCTTCTTTAGATACTAATGGATTTGAATTTTTCATATGAATGAATCGGTTACAGAGTGATGAACAAGATATGGAAGTTGATACAGCATCATCGTCGATTTCTCAAGCTCTTTCTAAACATTTATCTGCAGAGCTTGAGATTTACTGCTACTTCCTTGTTCTTCTTTTTCTGATTGATCAGAAGAAGTATCTCGAGGTTTTGAGTTCTGTCTCCATTGAGTTTCTTTTTTGTTTTACACTTTGTTGTGGTTTCAATTCTAGATGTTATCTTTTCAGGCTAAAGCTTGCTCTTCGGCTAGCATTGCTCGCCTCAAGAACGCAAACAGAAGAACTGTTGATGTGATAGCTTCAAGATTGTACTTTTACTACTCTTTAAGTTATGAGCTTACAGGTGATCTTGCCGAGATACGTGGGTGAGTTGAAGTTTTCGTTTTTCAGTTTATCGTATTAGCTCAATTGTCAGCTATCCGAATGACTTGTTCTAACTTTGCAGTACTCTACTTGCCTTGCACCATTCTGCAACACTGCGCCATGATGAGTTGGGTCAGGTGCGTGGTTTACAATACTATGAAGAAACATTCATCTTCTTATGAAACGACGGCTCTGATTATTCAAATTACTCTTCGTGAATGCAGGAGACACTTCTGAATCTATTGCTTCGCAACTACCTACATTACAACCTTTATGATCAAGCAGAGAAGCTAAGATCAAAAGCACCTCGGTTCGAGGCACATTCTAACCAACAGGTACGTTTTCGTTATGCCTCCATACACTTGGTTTATCGTGGCTTTCTAGTTTATACCATCTATCTGTTGGCTAATTCCAAATTTCGGTTCTATGTAATCCTTTTGTATTCATATATCCGTTGCTAGATGTTGTTTTACTTTATTCCAATTCGTAGATATGTATATTCTCTAGCTAAAGGACACACTTCTCACAAGATGTCCTTACAGTTCTGTAGGTACTTGTTTTATCTCGGTAAGATCCGGACGATCCAACTCGAGTACACTGATGCGAAAGAGAACCTCCTCCAAGCTGCTAGAAAAGCACCTGTTGCTGCGCTTGGCTTCAGAATCCAATGTAACAAGTGGGCTATTATAGTCCGACTTCTCTTAGGTGAAATTCCAGAACGATCGGTCTTTACTCAGAAAGGAATGGAAAAGGCTCTTAAGCCGTACTTCGAGCTTACCAATGTGAGTCAAATCTTTACCATTTCTCGAAATAATGGTCTCGTACTAACGTCTTCGAATCTAACAGGCTGTAAGGATTGGTGACTTGGAGCTATTCAGATCCGTTCAAGAGAGATTCGCGAAAACATTTTCCGAAGACAGAACTCAAAACTTAATAGTCAGACTCCGACACAACGTTATCAGAACAGGACTGCGAAACATCAGCATCTCCTACTCAAGAATATCTCTAACCGACATCGCACAAAAACTAAGGCTAAATTCAGCAAACCCGGTGGCTGATGCAGAAAGCATAGTGGCGAAAGCCATTAGAGATGGAGCAATAGACGCGACCATCGACCATAAGAACGGTTGTATGGTCTCCAAAGAGACGGGAGACATCTACTCAACCAACGAACCGCAGGCCGCGTTTAACTCGAGGATCGCTTTCTGTTTAAATATGCACAACGAGGCGGTTAGAGCGTTGAGGTTTCCGCCGAACACGCATAAGGAGAAAGAGAGTGATGAGAAGAGAAGGGAGAAGAAACAACAAGAAGAAGAGTTCGCTAAGTACATGGCTGAAGAAGACGACGATGAGTTCTAGATTTTATATACAAGTTCTGTTATTTTAGTTATTTTTGCACGTAATTTATTTTACTTATGTGACAAATCAAAATTTAAAAACGCTATTAAAACTTTTTTATTGCGATAATTCACACAAAAACACTATTTAAATATGGCCGTGTAACTCGGATATGAAAAGTTTAGGATAAAATTTAACAAAATCAAATATTTAGTTAATTTAGAAAAAAGGTTAACAAAAATATTTAGCTAATCTTGATAACCTAAATTTTTTTTTTTGATAATCTTGATAAATCTTGATAATCTTGATAACAAAAATTTAGAAAAAAAAGTTTTTTTTTGATGATTACAATTGTTAGTAGGAATATAAATATAATACACTATATATATGACCTCGTAACATTATTTTTGTTCCATCTACAATCTCTAAAAACTCATTATAATGACTAATTTTCCAATGACAACTTCTTTTGTACCATGGTTTCCTCTACCTTTACCGCAGTTTCTTTACAAGCCAACGTTTGGTAAGTTTTAGGTTAGATTATACTCCCTCCGTTTCAAATAAGTTGTCGTGCTAGAGAAAAATTTTCGTGAAAAAAAAAGTATCGTTTTAGAGTTTCAAAGTAAAATTTATTAACTTTACTCTCTTATTTATTTTTCTATTGGTTGAAATATGGTTTGGTGTATAGATAATTATATTTTTATATTAAAAAATATATAAAATTAAATGTTTTATTAATCTGTGTGCACATAGAGTAGTATTTAGGTTTTGATATAACGAAATTATTTTTATATTTTACTGATTTACATGAACTACAGATTTAGCTCATCTTCCAGCTTTGAGAAAGAAGGCATTAAAGACTAATCTAGCTTCTTTAATCATCTTCCAAATTGAATATTATTTCAGGTGATTATAAACTTTAGTTTTTTTTTTTAATTTTATTTTTTAAAACTTTTTTTGTTTTTGTGGGTTTGTTCTAATATATTTATGGTAATATAGTGATGACAATTTGGCAAAAGACATTTACTTGAGATCCCACATGAATAATCAAGGATGGGTTGATGTTCTCATAATTGCAGAATTTCCACGAGTAAGTAATTTTTAATTTTATTTATTATATATCTTTGATTTTGAAAAAATATATATGTGATATAAATATATTTTTTTGTTAATTAGATCAAACATATGACCAACGATATTGGGTTGATATGGTCTTCACTGAAATCATCAACAACTATTGAAATCAAAGGTAATTACAAACATGTTTTTGCCGAAAAAAAATAACAAACATGTTTTTAGTATTTTAAATTGGAAACTTTTTGGGTTTTGTCTTTTTCACAAAATTGGATAATTACAATGGTATTGATTTTTTTTGTAAATCAAATTTTGTGTAGAAGGGTAAGTTAAGGAAACGCAATGGATGAGAGAAGTGGATAATTTCATGAGGAGGAGAGATTACAAGAAGATTAGTGTTTGATATCAATTAAAAATTATTGTCTTTGTTCTATATATTTTTTAAGATTTTGAATGTTTATGTATTGGGCTTTAAACCATAAGGTTAAACCAAATATTTTAGTGTGTAACTTATCTTAATTAATTTACATATATGAAAGTTAAATGAATGGTGCAAGATTTTTTTTAGAGAAATTCCCTTAAATAGCACACTTTTGTGTTTTTTTGCCACATGTAGCATACAAGCTCAAAATTTCCAACTACAGCATATTTAACACACGGTATACCGAAAATGCTCCTGTCTAATTTAGGGTTTAGGGTTTAGGGTTTAGGGTTTAGTGTTTAGGGTTTAGGGTTTAGTGTTTAGGGGTAGGAAAAATGAGAACCCTAAGCCATATTTTAAAAATGGTCAGGGGTAAAATGGTCATTCTAACATTTTAATTATGCTACACGTGGAAAACCCAAAGCCACATGCTAAATGTGTCCAAAAAATAAGAAAGTGTGCTATATTTGAGAATTGCCCTTTTTTTTATCTATGAATGGTGCGGATTTATGACGGTAAGAACTACGAAATTTTGTCTGTCTAAACTAAAGATTGAGTTTTAATAAAATGGGTTTCCGGCTGAAAAAAATAATTAAAGATTGAGTTTTACATACATGCAAAATTAGTATAACTTTTTACGTTGAAATTCACCTGATTATATATATGAGTAACAAATGTGTCATAGTGATTGATTAAAGTATAAAAGTTCACTAATGCTCCAAAACCAGGAGGTTTGAGAATCGATTCTTTACAAATGCAAATTAAAAAAGAAAAAAACAATAAATTTATAAAAAAATATTCAACATGATGCAAACGAAAACGTTAATTTTGGTGATAAAATCTCATAATTTGTTATAGAAATAATTATTGAGACAATAAAAAAAATGAATAGTTTATGAGGCCCATTTACAGGCTTTTAACACAACGATGACAAACGGCATCAATCCGTTGTCGTCCAGCGGTTAGGATATCTGGCTTTCACCCAGGCGACCCGGGTTCGATTCCCGGCAACGGAGTTTTTTATATTATTTAATTATATGTGTAGCCTATAATTTTATAAACCGTAATGCTTTATCCATAAGGAGAAAGAATCTAGTTAAAAGATTCCAAGCATTTTCAAAATCTATGATTGTTTAGCTTCTTTAGACTTAGGATTAGGAAGTCTTAACACATTTTCAATATCACTTTTCTTCAAGACTTCTTCTGCTTCCACTAATGCCTATTCGATTCAGTTTTCTTAATCCCACATTCAGGTCTCACAACATTCCTAAAACGAACCGCGCAAACTAATTCGAACTAACGTTATTTCAATCGACAAACGCGGGAGATAGTTTAAAGACTCGGGACGAAAGAGGAAAGACCGTCAACATTCTAACTCCCAAGCAACAGATATAAACCGGATTAACACGATGAGCGACGAAATGCATCCGTATGAAGAGAGAATAAGCGCAAGAGACTGAGCAAAACATCACTCTTTTAAGATTGAATAACAAGCATAAATGCACGAGGACGAAGATCATAGTCATGAGAATTCAAAAGGAAAATAAAGAGAAATGAAGTTATCATCCACACTGAATCAAACACAAAGAAGAAAACTGGCAATGCACAAGGCTCACAGGATCATTCGAAAGCCCATTGATTCTCTCTACGGACCTCTTCTTCTTCCTCGGGTGTGAAGTCATTCTTGATGTTGAAAGTCGTACGAATCTCTTCTGGAGTTTTGCCTTTGATCATATCCGCCACTGTCTGACATGTGAGGTCAAGAAGGTTCTTGATGTTCAGATAATTCGCAGCCTACAACATCCAAAACAATCGAAACAACCATTAGATTCAATTCACGGCAAGAATCCTAACAATCCAATCTCACTCGGTTTCAATTTCGGAAACAAAACCCTAAATTCCCAATTAGGAGAAAAGGGGCAAGCAATCAAACCCTAATTTTCCAAATCGGAAATCCTAAGATCCACAAAATCAAAAAATTAACACCGATCCAAAGAGAATCTAAGAAGAAGAAAGAAACACAAAACCAGGATGAGTTCGAAGAGCGTGGCCTGATCGATTTTCATGAAATCAGCATCCCAAGTCTTAAGTTCATCGGAGGAGGAGGAAGAACCACCACCGCCATCGACGGCATCGCTCTTGGAAGCAGCCGCCTCAACGTGCTTCTTACAATACTCAATCACCTTGGCGAGGATCTTGCTCGTGACGTTAGGGAGAGGAACTCCGTTGTCGACGCAATCATCTTCAACCATATGAGCTATGGTTTGAGACTGAAGAGCCACCGCTTCATCAACCTCGAAAGATTCGCCATCGGAGCTCTTCAACACAATCTTCTTCGACGCCATCTTTGGAGAATTTTTTGTTTTGTAAAAGAAAATTTGTGAGAAATGATGGAGATAATGAAATGTAGGGTCTGTGTCTCTATATATAAATCTCTAATTTAAGTATTTATATATATTTTTTTATTAATTTATTTTTTGTCATAAAATATATTTTTAATTAAGTTTTTAGAAATCACCTATATAATTTGTTAAGAAATCACCTTAGGATTAAAATAATTAACAAAATTGTAACTTTCTTAAATAATCTAACCAGGACTATTTTTCATTAGTTGTAATGCATGCTTAGGGTAGGCGTTGACAATAAATAAATGTAAATACCATATAAGTTTTATAATGAATGATCGAATCTCCGAGGCCCATAAGTTACAAAACCGAAATATGAACATATCAGCCTCTTGATTCAGCCTTTTGATTTGTAACATTTTTTAGTCGGTAGGGGTCTAAAAAACCAACAAACCACATATTATGCCGATACAAAAGACTCCTGGTGAAAACTCCAAACTGTCGTTCTCAAAGCGCTGAGAACCGCATGTGAAAATCTCAGTGACCAAGATTCGAATCAAGGTGGCGGAACTCACAACCATAAGCCGTTTATCACCAGCACTAGAAGCTCCGATTATATGTAACACCCTTTCAGGTGTGCTTTTGGCGTCTCTGTCTGTCTTCGAAAAGTTGATTTATTGTCTTTGCAAATTGATTTGTAACACCGTTTCATGTTTGCTTATGTCGTCTTTGTCTGTTTTTAGAAAAATTGATTTATTGTCTTTACAAATCACCACGCGATCTTCTTTTGTGTTTTGTCACTCCAAACAAAAATATCCTGACTCCTCCTAGTTAAGTTCATTATCTTACACGACTGTTTTAGATTCGTCATATCAAAAAAAGTATTTCAGATTCTCTTATGTTTTATAGAGAACTCAGTTAATGGTGTTTCTAAGCTCATGGCAACAAATAAATACTAAATTTATAATGACTCAATAGAATTTGCAACTCATACATACAAGATATGGTAAAAAAAGATATATAATCAATCATTATAACGCGAGAAGAAATAGATTTTTGAGTTTCAAATGAAGTAATTAACAAATTTGCTAAGCAACAATGAAACTAAAACTTTGTAAGTTTTTTCAGTAGGATGATAACTATCCCAAAACACATGACTATGAACATCACTGCATACAGAAGATGTGATTTTATTGCACAACACTGCAACTTCTATGGCTCCGGTTCCACAACATCCTTTATTAGACACTCCAAATCCTACAAATAACTTCAAAACTTAGTACATTTTCATTTACATTGAAGAAAATTTAAATGAAAATCTTTGCGTAATACCATATTTTGAAGGATTTTGGATGATGTCCAAAAGAGGGTTATAGATATCAATGTAGATCGGTTTGATACCGGGTAGAGTTTTACGCAACAAATCCATTTTTGTAGTGAGCTTTGAGTTAAAAAGCTTTGCTGCTTCATTGTAATACTCAGCACAATCTCTTAATAGACCACCTCCTATGGTTCTTGGTGAAGGAACACACCCAAGTGGTGGTGCACTAAACACAGCTATTTTTCTCACTCCATATCCATAAAGTTTCTGTCAATTTCATTTCATCATAAACATTATAGTTGTTATTTTAAGTAGCCAGGGCTTTGAGACATATGTCGGTGAAACATTCGCCTAAAAAATGTTATACATAAAGGAATCGACTCTCTCTTCTGTAAAAGTTTATAGCCCCACAAATCTCGGGACTCTCTTATTAGTTAGCCACATTATAGGTAATGCATAACCAATAAATATGTAATGAACTTTACCATACTAACAAAGAAGCTTACGGTTACGAAATCTGAGGCAGAGTTAGCCATAAGATCAGTGTATGAATCGACGTCGTATTGAGGTCTTGCACGAAGAAAATAGTATGTATTAGCTATGTCATTGCTTCCTGAGACCAATAAGATTGGACTGTTGGCTAATATGAAGTCTTTTCTTTCGTCACCAACCAAATTCTTCACTCTCTCTATGTACTCCTCAAAATATGTTAATTGTTCTTCTAGTGGTATTACGCCCTAATACCATATATATATTAAAAACAAGTTGGTTAGGATGAGTATCATCAATTCAAATATGTCCATAGAAGTTTACTAAATGTGACATAATCAACATGTTATATAGTATTATTAATTACCACGACTTTTGATGTTAGAGGATCATAACCAGAACCTCCAGATGCAAATGAAACACCGGTTAAAAGATCTTCGGGTTTTAGATTTGGGTCGAGATATGCAGGCACAATTGATTTTATTCCTACCTCCTCAGCTGCAAATAAAGAAACAAAGCATAAAAGTAGTTAGAAATGTCTTAAAACATTTTTTTTTTGGTTTTATAAAACTATCTTCGTAATAATATTTATCATGACCAAAAAAGACATGAACCAGAATAATTTGGTAGGTATAACATAATTAGTGAGTCAATGTAACAATGTTACTAGACTTGTTCTTTTAATCACTATCTTCATTGAGACAAAAAAACATATGATTGCTCAAATAATTGCACTACGTGTGCCCTTTGAACATTATGTAGTAAATGTGTTTGAGTCTATCTTTACATTGACTTCTCTCTTTAGGCATTAAAGCTTAGAAACAAGAGAAGAGACCTATCAAATCGACGGGGACTCGTCCGTCGCAGAATCTCCCGGTGGAAACTCCTCCTTTAAAGTTGATACCATATGGAAGAAAATCGCATTTGGCTATTGTTTTGAGATTGTTGTTATTTCCCGTGTCGACGATGGAGTCCCCGAAAGCTATTAGCGCCGGAAACGTCACGTTTGGCGGCAGCTTTATGGCCACGATCATCTTAGTGAGAGAAATAACAAACAACAAACATAATAGTTTCAAAGAAGAACAAGACCAACTTGTTTTGTCTTTCATGTTTTTGCTTTAGTGTAATGTATAAAGTAATATAAGATTTTTCATAAAAGAAGAGTTTGTGTTGAAGCTCTCTTATATCTACTTGTCTCCTATGTTGAAACCCTTATTTATATATAGGAGTGATTCACCAAAACATTTGTTTAAATTATTATCAAAATACATACTTTTCAAGATTCACATACTTTTTTACTATTCACATTCTTTTATTGTACATATGTGTAGCAGTGAAATGCATGGCGTCGTGTAAATGATATGGTAACTTTCTAGACTTCAGACAAGACCAAATGAACTAGTTTTTTTTTGGGTTAAAGTAACTGAGATTGTGTACTTTATCTCAAGTTCTCAACTATAATAGTTACTGTTTTTTGTGGGTTATAATATCGCCAGCACGCAGAGTATGAGAAGCATGAACATTAATGCTTATGTTTGTGGACGCTAATTAAACGGGTAATAGTTTAAGGTGCTTGATCAAGGTATAGTAAATATATTCTGCATTAATTGAGAACTTAAGTTTTGGTACATACTATAGTAACTACTAATTATACTATCAAAAGCATTTTTTTTTTTTGATAATTCAGGTGTTCTGGTCCTTACCAAAGTGAGTCCAGACTAGCTGGTAGGGATCCAAAGAACCAGCGGTCCAGCCTGTCGCTCAGGGGACGAGTTGTCACACAATGACAGCTTCAAACCGTCGTTTCTCGAGACGCTGAGAGCCGTATGTGAAATCTTCAGTGGTCGGGATTCAAACCCAAGTGACAGAACTTATAGCCGTGAGCCTTTTACCATCAGAATTAGAAGCCCCAGTTAAAAAAAGAAACATTTTTGCTACATATAGATTGTGTGTCATGGATTTAAAGTCATGGTGTGAGTTTTAAGGGTAGTTTACATAAATGTAAATGGAGTATATATAGGAATGTTTTAGAAGTTGTGTTACATGTATAAATATTCTTGTAATCAACTTGGTTTAATTTAATTAATAAGAAGAATAAACTTCTATAGTGAGTATTGTCCATTAAGGAGTATTTTTTTAAATATGAAATTTGAATTTTCATTTAAATGAAAGTTTGTTACAAAGTTTATATATGATGACCCAAAAAAAAAGCCACTTAGAAACAAGAAATTTAGAATTACAAGTGGTAACAATTTCAATACTAAATCTTGAGTATGCTAGCTTTCAAGAGATGAAGATATTCGAGGACATCTAAAAACACGAACTCTAGTCTTCCGACGATGCTTTCAAATATTTTGACGACGTTTCTAAACACAAATCCTAATATATATATGTATATTCTCATGATCGTTAATTAAATATGTGTGTTTTCATTTTTTGTGATTAAAAACATTATTTATAAATTATTGTAGAATTCTTAAAAATTGACATAATGATTCATATGCGTAAATTGGAATTGTGTTGTAGAAATGTAATAAAGGCATAGGGTAGATGTAGACCACAAGCAATAGATGATACATGCTACTAACATCACAAAGCTTGGTGTGAAGAAGATATTAAATGGTACAAAAGAGACTTTAAGAAGAAAAAAAAGTTGAGGTTATCAGAAAAAAATGATTGTATACTTTGAGACAAGCTTGCTGTTATTGCTACCTACATAAGGGTGGTCCAAATCTTATAATTAAAGAATGTAAATAGTAAGCTAAGTATCCGAAAAATCAAGCTAATCAAGAGTAAAGTATATCGACAAGGCTAATATAGAATGTTCAACTTAATTTAATGATCGACACAACTATATTATCCTCCAACCACTATCTAACGAAATTAGGTTTGTGCCGAAATTCATTTGGTCCAGTGGCAAAAACCCTGGTGCTGAGTACTCAGACATCTGGAGTTCGATTCCACCAAGTCGCGATGCCCCGCGTCGTAGGGTTTGACTATAGATCGGACCTTGTCGATCCACCCGTGTCACAAAAAAACGAAATTAGGTTTGTATGACGACCCTGAAGCCAAACAAAGTAAGCATGCGTTTAGAGTTTTCGATTTTACAAAAATATTTACCTTTAGAAAATGATATTTTTATAAATAAATATACAAAACCGGCTTTTTTTTGCCTATATATCTCGAATGCGGCTTTTATTAAATATACGAATGCTTGAGTCTATAGTATTTTAACATATGTCTAAGGCATTCATACTCATATGTATCGACGTATATCATATCTATAAAGAAGATAGACTTTGTATATCCACATACTGATGATAATGACCCGACAGCTACTAGAGTCAAGTGACGACTAGGAACTTCCACGTAGTGAAGACAAAAGAAAAGTAGAGTGAAGCCATTGGGGTAACTCTGTCTGATAAGCATTATTTGCGTGAAAGTTAAAACTTTATTGATCATTTATTAAGGGGTCCAATATGATGTTAATCGCAACAAATTTGTTTGGAAGTTTTTTTAGTCAAGTGGTTATACAATCATCTTTGCGGTCAAAACGAAGTTCGACTTCACAATATCGGATTGTATTGTATAGTAGGATTATTAGACTATGAATCGAGTTTTGTCAATATAACTTACAAAGAAAAAAATAGCATACAATGTTTCATAGATAAAAATGTCAATCAATGTTCCGTCCCGCATGAACCAGTCGAGGCAAATGTCGCATGCCTTCAAGTTTTAATTTAGGGTCGAAACAAAGCTAATATAGCATTTTAATTTTGAAAACACTTTAAATCTTTAATGTTTTTGTAACTATGCGTTACGAACTCAATAAGGTAGTTGTATAATAGATTATTGTATAACTTGAAAAAAGATTCTAACCTTTTTCTGAGTTATCCATTCTATTGTCGGAACATTTTGTAGGTTTATTTGTAAAAAATGATACGAAAACACGTAGAAATTTAGATAGCGATTTATGCCGATATACTTGGTCTAAATTTAGATCACGATACCAGCCAACCAATCCTCCTTTCATCAGTTCATGCAGAGTTAAAAGCGTTGATGTGGGCTATGAAATGTTTGGCCGCCGAGTTCCAAGTTGCCAATGTCTTTGTCACATACTGCATGCATCTAATTTCGATGGCGTCGAATCCGGAGGAGTGACTTTCTTTTGCTGCGAAACTTGAAGATTTTAGAATGTTGAAAAGTGTATTCCCTGTGTTTAATAATGAATGTTATCATAGATGATCTAGCCAAGAAGACAAAGTTGAAAAACACATTATTCACCCATATAAGCTCCACGATTGTTTCGCTTTCCCTAGAGGAAAGCCTTTTATCGGAAACTTATGAATGAGTTTGAAAAAAAAAGATTGTGATATATACATGTATGATTTAATTCCAAATTCTTCTGCTATAACAAACAAAGAAAAAAACAGATATAATTTTATGTTAGAGGTTTCTTTTACCATTCGTTTATTTGATGTTTCACATTTTAGTTTTCATTTATGATTTTGAATTCAAGAAAACGACACATACTTGAAAACTAAAAAATAAAAGAAACTCATCACATGTTGAATTAAATGTCATGTTGATTTAATATTAGTCATCCTAATGATGTATCTAATATAATCTCATCTATCTACTTACTCTCTTTTTTTTGTCAATGAGCCAAATGGTTATGATCACTTGTTCCTCAACTTTTTTTTTATGTAAGAGCATCATTAGTGTACTAGTCAAACTCGAGTGTTTAAAGACTGCAACCAATAATGCTGTGATTAAATGGTGATTGTACCAATTTTGAAAAGTTCTTTTTATGCTTAGATTCATCACATACACCACTGAGACATGATCCAGTACTATGCACGAACACGATTCAATAAATTGGTACTCGAAGAAAAAATGACTTTTCATAGATTTTTAATTTTAACTAAATGGCTTCAAAGTGAAAGGTGTGTTTAACCGATTACAATAAATAAAAACACAATTTAATATGTTAACAAAAATAAATACCGAAGTGATATAGAAGTGACTAGTGATAAAGAAATTTTTAGCAAGCTTTAAATTTGTCTTTGAACACTAACAATTTCACTGACCACAAGTATATGGCAATGCTATTGTAGTATTTAAGGTATCGATCCACGAGTAGCTACTCAACTAAACATTTAATCCTAAGAAAGCTATGATTAAGCTAAATCGATAAAAGAATTGGATTTAGATGTCAAATGCATAAACAAAACACAAACAAAGTAGTTTAAAAGAAATGAGAGATAAAAGATGGAGCAAGATAAAGTTCAAGAATGAGAAATGCGATTCATGGGTTAACCAATATGATTAGATAGTCTAGATGCAATCAAGAGGCAAGGGTTAAGCAATA